>APFE030593798.1:113800-162334 GCA_000404065.3 Pinus taeda | reverse complement strand
CATGTCAGACACCCAAACCTGTGAGCAAAGTGATGACCAGTCTTCTTCTACAGAGGTTGAGGTACAGCGGAGGCCTCGTGGGGGGGGAAAGGTGGTCATCATAAGAGAGAGGAGCCCACCTCTTTGACAGATTTACAAGCTTATCCTATGGCAATCTCATGTTTCCAGTATAGTTGGTCAAGGCACAAAAACGAGAAAGAAGACCAACCCGCTCCGTATCTTGGCCGAGGCTTCTCTCACTCATCATGACACTCATTAGCATCCTTCTAGCAACAAACTCAAGAAATTTTGAGAGTTTTGAGGCATTTTTGGCATTTTTGAGAATTTTACAGGTTTTGGCCATTTGAGTGGTCTCACCCCGTGCGCGACCAGTCATGGGGACAGCTCAGAACGGGGAAAACACTACACTTTTGGAATTTTCATGCAAAAATACACTTGCCTATGGATGGTTTTCAAATTTTATGAAGATTTGGGCTCCCAAAAGCTCAAAATACATGCAAATTTTGACTTTCTGCCCCTTTTTTGAGTTGCAGAAAGCTGCCTTGGGAGAAATGACTTTTGAGGGGCCAAATCAACTCCAAATTCAGAAATTCCAGTGGGGTTGGAAAGAGGACTCACAGACCTTTCCAATGAGCTATCTTTCACCTGATTTGGACACCGGGAAGGCCCTCAAACAGAGATGTCAATGCGCGCGACCAGTCAAAGTGAGGGGCGCGACCACTCAGGGAAATTTCACTGTTTTGACCAGTTCGGCCAGCAAAACACTGTTTTTTACTTTGGTTGACTTTTGAGGCATGTAAATGATGAATTTTTGTGTAATTTTCATGGAACTTAGATACTTTTACTCTCCTTGAACACTTCTAGAAGTTTCCTTGATGTAAATGGTAAATATTTAATGCATGGATAGTTTCCTAAGTTTTAGAGGCAAGTTGTTTTGACTGCCTATTATCTAGTGATTAGTTTAGAATTAGTTGAAACAGCTCCTAGGAAGCTGAGCTCGACCCTTAGAGGTGGGGAAAGGAGTTAGATCTTCTATATTATGCCTTCTCTTACTCATTTTCATGGTTGGACTCTTGAGGGAGAAGCTCCTATTGTATATTTTACTTGTATCTCTGCAATTTGAGGAAAAGGAAGGCCAGGGTTTTGCAGACATCATTGTGGATTATTGTGCTGATGGTGTGTTTCCTACTTGTCATTGTAAGTGTGTTTATGTGTTCCATATCTTATTCTATTGCTTCTAATTAAACAAAAGAAGTGATAAAGTTTGAATTCATGCATGCCATGCTCAACTTTCAATTTTGTTTAATATTTATGTTTTCCACTGCCTAGAGAGGATTCAAAGTCATTGTTTGCCCTCTTTAGCCTCTCTTCTTTTCCCCTTGATCATCCATCTTAGCTAAAGGCATCAGCACAAACTCCTACCCTACCCCAAAGACCCACCTGCAAAAACTGAGCTCAATCCCCGCGCACTGAATTGCACTCCCTCCAATTGCCACCAAAAACCCCAAAAACTTTAAATCAACCCTCCTTATCAGTTTACTAGCCTAATATCTGTGTTACCTTGATTGGTCATCTCTTCCCATTGAAAATTTAACGAGATTGACCGGAGAGAGCCTTCTCATACCCCGTAGGGCTAACTACGAGGTGAAATGGTTTGATGTTGCCTTGAAGGTTTGCCTTTCTCAGCCTGAGGTGAAATCTCAAGTGCTAACATATCTATACCTTTCAAAATCAGTCTTGAATAAGGAGATCTTATAAGGAATTTAAATAGGGTAATCCGGTTCACAAGTCATCTTTGATAAGGGAACTAATAGTTAGCTAGACCCATAATAACTTTCCAACTAATTTAATTTCTTGATATTCATCAGTTGATAAGGACACAATATGTGATTTTGCAACTCCTTCACACTTTTTATTCATCAAGAAGACTTAGACCTATTAAAATAAATAGAGTAATATACCTATCATAACATAATAATATACACTATACACTAATATATAATGTATACATATAAGTTCATTATATATAAACACATACTTATATATTTCATATAAAAGTATGATATATAAAGAACTAAAGAAAGTAAATTTATTAGCTATGACCAAGGCATCTATCACTATGCACTACCTTAGTGTAACTTAAAAACTATATTGTTAAATATACATGTCCTTTGCAAATTATGTCAATGCAACCCTACCAAAATATGTGTCGTTCACACATACACCCACCCACACACACACACACACACACACACACACAATTGGATAAATAATTAAAAAGAAAGGTATTGAATTTCTTTTATTGATTGAATATTACTTAACTATATATGTGAAGAGTAAGCATGGGGGTTCATGTGGGGTTAGCCTTCTAAGTCTTAGGTTCAACCCTCCTTAGGTTCAACCCTCATCGAAAGGGTTTTAGAAAGGAAGCTAACTTGGGAAGATTAGGTTACCCATGTAGCATCCATCTTGATTGAGCTTCATATTATCCATGTAGCATCCATATTGATTGAGCTTCATAGCTTGAGTGTATCTAATGTTGAAGAGCTCATGTTTTTTTATATACTAATTGGGTGTCTATTTTGGCTGTGACTTTAGATCATGATTAATATTGTTATTTCTATATACATATATACATGTATATATGTTCATAAAAAAGAGTAATAAGATGTCATAATAATCATAATTTTTCAATCATTATTATTTACAAAATTTCTTATGGATGTTGAAAAGTTAGAATCAAGTGGTTAATAAAATCATAGGTGGTATAGGATGATTATATTACCTAATCATGGTCTAAGATAACTAACCTAAAATGTTGTGGTCTTATGTATTCAATAACTTCATCATAACCCTAGCTATAATGTAATATTATTACCAAAAGTTGGAACAAGGAAAAAGTGATAAAGTAACCCAAGAATACACTTACAAAATTATTTATGATGTGTGTGATAATTATTAATCCATATTTACTTCTTAATGGAGTGAGGTCTGCTATGATTTTCAGTATCCATATATGATCAAAAATTAAAAAAAACCCTCATGGCAACCCAAAATATCATTGCGTCTGAGTTCAAAGGGTTCATCGTTCGTGTGTTATATTTTTCAACTTAAAATTAGATCTTTGTCGAGCTCCCCTTTCGGAAATTACTACTCATTAGGATTTTCTCCATAGATATGGTTTGTGACCTTAAGATTTATTTAGAATTCCAAGTGAGTATCCCCTTAGGCATGCAATTCCTACTTTTTCAAGGTAAGCAACTGGATGATGCTATTCGTCTCTCAATTTACAACATTAGTAAAGATGCCACTATGTTTAGGGTTCTTCGTCTACGGGGGGGATTGGAGATAAGCCTTCCTCCTCTCCAAATTTTTCTTATAAAGATGCCATCCATGCTCAACCCCTGCCCCCCAAGACAAATCATGCTCTGAAAACTCTGGGGTTGTTTTTGGTGGAAAAATATGAGGAAGTTACCTCCCTAGAAATCCCTCACCTAGATCTGGAGTATCTTCATTAGGTGTATTTAAAGGCATCCCTAGTTTGTTGGTTTAATGGATTTTGGTCTCGCATAGCCGATATTTACCAATGGATCCATTCTATATGGACTAAGAATTACAAGTTTATTTTATGCTCAAGAGGCTTATTCATAGTGTTATTTGAGGAATATGAATATTATTAGAAAGATTTATCTAAAGGGCCCTAGTTTTGGGGCAATGTTGGATTGTTTCTAACACCTTAGTTACCACATTTTGACCTTTCCACAATTGTTATTATCAAGATGCCAATATGGGTTAGGAATCCTAATATTCCAGCTCACCTGTGGCATTACACAATATTTCAGGGCATTGGAGACTCTCTAGGCCATTATCTTACTACTGATGTCTCATGTGGGCAGGTTGGTGTATATGGTAGAATTTTTATTGAAATTGATATTATTAAAGGGATTCTTAACTAAATCAATTTAAAAACCAGTGATTTTCAGTGGAATCAGGCTTTGGACTATGAGAATATTACTTTTCGTTTTTTATTCTCTCATCAAACAGACAACTTACAAAACTCTTGCATGATGTTTAATTCTCAACATAAGCAGAACATCCACTATTACAAATCTAAAAGCTAGAAGCACTGTAAACCTCCTCCTATGGAGGGAAATACCTCTATGTCAGAGAAGGGAGATGAAGAAGCTAATGATGAAATCCATCCAGGGGACAAGGTCCAAGACTTAAGGCGTCAAACATATATTGGGATTTCTAGAGTGGACCATGCTCTATCGATAAGAACACAAATATTGAATAATAATGCTTCTCTGGGTATATTGAAACGAGCTCAATAGTCAGATTCCTCAAACTCTGACAAGTAATCTCTTTCAACACATAATGATAGTTTGTAGATCACTTTGATCAAACCACCTTCAGAAGGTTGGGTCAAGGTTTTAGAAAAGAAAGGAACGAAAGGTCACCTTGAGGATGAACCACAATTTGGGTGATTCTCCTCTCTAGTTGTGTCTTCTATCCCTTTATGTTTACTTTTTTATTCTATTTAACGTTAATCTTTGCTTTGATACTGCTAGTATAGGGAAAACTGTGCCAGAAAAAGAGTCATGATGGAAAATGATTTATTAGAGAGAGAGAGAGAGAGAGAGAGAGAGAGAGAGAGAGATGCTATTATTGGTGAGAAGAGTAGGATGTTACAATAACCAAAATAATACTTAGTGCAATACATCTTTGAACCAAAAATACATCAACAAAGAGGCTCTAGATGGCCTCTAGTGCAAAAAAAATAAATCATGCTATGACAAATACGTACATATCATAAAATAGTTCCCTATATTGGTATATTTATCATCAATGTCATCACTCTTTAACATTGAATAATATAGAAAAAGCTTAACATGTCAAACCAAAATTTTGTTTGATTGATGGGTACATTTTTACTAGGGTCATGATAGAGGAGTTCAACAATCGATGCCACTAACATCAAGGTACATAAAGGGATTGGTGCTCTTAATTAAATACTAGTTCCATATCATGGTTCATGATATAATCCAATGGAAACATTGCAATCCCTCGAACCTGAAAATCCAAAAAATTGTTAAGTCTACTAGATTTTGAGTGAGGTATAAAATTCTACTTTCTCCATATGAAATCCATTAAGTTTGGAACAAATCTAAAAAATATTGAAATAATTAATGGTAATGTTAAAAATTTAAGTAAAAGGATGAAAATTATTCACCCTTTTATATTAATAATTTAACATTACCAATAATTACATAGCATTAGTAGGGTCCTAGGGTTAAATAATACGTTTCCCCACTCATAAATTATTGTTTTTTTTTTTTTTTTTTTTTTTTTCCTTGTTAAATTTGCATTCAAAGGGTCCTTAGTTGCATTATACAAGATAAGTTGGTTCGATATTGAACCAACTTTTTCCAATTCTAAGCCATTGATTGTATTGGTTTCGGGGTAAAAAAGACTGGACCAGTTCCAGCCTGCTTCTGATAACACTAGTCTAATGTTCCACATGCATTTCCCCTAGAATATGCATAGATGAATAAATATGGTCCAAATATGGTCAAAATTCCATTATAGATGTTCTAATGGCTAAGGAAATTTGACTTGCTTGTTTGAAGCTTGACTTGGTCCAAAGGAGATTCAATTTTCTTGCTTGGATGATTCTTTGACTTTGAAATGACTACTTTTATGTCCACAAGGTACCAAACAATCCTCTTGACCCCAAAATTCACCTTTTGACTTCCCAAAACTACTCCTTTGACTATAATGGCTAGTTTGAAGGTCAACTTAGCCACCTTTGAGAGATCTTCAATGCCCTTGGGTACTTTGGCTTGATTTTTTTATTATAGCTTTTTGATTTTTTACCTTTATTTCCTGTGCCACTAGCCCCATTAGGTATAGGAAGTCCTGTGCTACCACAACATCGCCCATACTTGCCACATTGATGATATCATCATGCCAAAATGAAGCATCTTTAATGCCCTAAAGAATCCAGGAAATCCATCACTTGGGATTTCTCTGGCTAATTTTGTAGATCATTTTTGACGTATTACATGTAAAAATTTGTCAAGTCTTGCCCCTATTTTTCCACATGGAACCCTCACATGCCACTAGACCCAATTTGACTACTTTTTTCTCATCAATGCCTTCACACATTGTATAAATTTCCAGATGGCATGCCATCTACTTTTCATTGTGTGAATTTTGAGACCAAGTTGACTTTTTTATTTCTAGGACCTCATGCATCAAGAAACATGAACTACCTTAGGAAACATAAACCACTAAGATTGTGAGACTTCCCTATTGAGAACTATCTGAGTAATATCACACTAATGCCATAGATACATATAGAGTCAATGACACACATAACCATACAATAATACATGGGTGCACCTTGGCATGAGTTAGATTGGCCCATAAATTGGTGATCACCCACATATAGCCAAGGTTCCCATAAACCATGAGTTCTAATGAGCTCCAACAAAAGTAATCAAATCCTATCTAGAGTGAATGGAACTAGTAACATGACCCAAATGGACTAGCCATGGCCGATCATCACAAGCCCTAGGAGACCTTTATACAAAGACTCATATGGTTTTTCATAAGGTCTTCAGATGTATCCTTGGGCTTACAACGGTGATACTGAAAAGTGAGAAAATGTATGTACCCCTAGTGGAATGAGGCTAACAACTCCTTTCCTCTCCCTCATATTCCTTTTGTGTCATTTCCTTTAAAGGTAAACACATTATGCACTCTATGCCCTTTTATTAGGTATGTTTGTAGGTTACATTTTGGGTAGGGACCCCCTTCATTATTTTTTTGAGTAGTGGATTTAAGCAAGCCATCTCCCTCACATATTAGTAATATTTAACAACCAAAAATAAAGCTTAAGTAGTTCATATCACATGATTGTTTTCTTCCCATTAAATCAATTGTTGAACCAAGTTAAGGAGTCATACGAAACTCTACTTAGTTACTTATAGACCTTGATTTAATCTCTTGGAATTACTTAAATGTGTTCATAGCCCAAATAGATAAGGCATTGAACTACCTTTCACCTGTCATGCGAAATCCATTTCCTTTGTTCTTGTTTATTTTATTATAGCTAGGTTCTCTTTACTAATAAGTAAGCCTATGATATTTTTTTTTCCTAAGATTCAAATTTCCAACTAACAACTACACATGTTCTTCATTCCTCCACAATAGATCCACATTGTAGAGGTCATGACTAGAATTCTCCACATTCAAGAGCCCTTGAGATGACTCTTTCTCCTCATATGCTTAGCTCATTCACATACTCATATGCTGATGGTGGTTCAAAACACATGAGCTACTTTAGTCATTGTTTCATATAGAGCATTTACATTTAATGTATTAGGCATCTAAGTAAGAATCATGGGTTGAAGTCATAAAATGAATCAGGATACTTGGAAGTTATGTTTGTTTCCTTATTTCACTTTTGTGGTTACCTAATCCTTCTATTCAAGTGTGACCACCCTAGGGATTGCCTTTCATTATCTAAGAGGGGCACAAATAGGATTCCTATATTGAGATAACATGATCATATCCTTCCATACATAACAATTTCCATTTTTCCTTCTTTCCGTTGTCCTACCATTTGTGTTGGTTGATGAGTCAATCACTAGTATTAATTCCTTGCTTGTCTCATCCTATGAGAAGAAGGGGATTGGAAATGCCCGAAGATTGATGCAACTATAAGAAAGAATAAAATATCACATGCCAAATATAAAATGCAAAATATTGGAAAGAGATGAATCATAGCTAAAAGACAAGTTGTCTTGAGATTTACCTTGTCACTTGGCCATCACCCTAGTTTGATGCATATCATGATCTATCAAAGGATAATGGATTTCAAAGAACATCCCAACCTCTATGAGTAATGAATCACCCATACTAAAAGGGGTATTCAAAGAAAAAACAATGAATATTTGAAAACAAACAAAATCAAAGCAGTGTGAATGATATGGATTGGACCATTATATTGCCTTCCATCCATCTTAATGTTTTCTAAGTGGAAAAAGTGGAGGAATAAGCTCATAGGACCAATTTTACTAGCAGGGCCCAATTTGGAAACTTGGGGTATAAAACCTTCTAGGACCATTTTGAGTCATCAAAATGGTTTTTTTGGGGTAAAACTTTGCCACTTTAGTGTGGCACCCTTTTTTTCTATTTTACACATAGAGATATTTCTAATGATGCAAGAATCATCTTAATTAGAGTATGCTTGCAAACATTATTCCACTTAGAAGCTGGCTTTCTTGTTTCGACCACCATAATTCAAGAGGATGCCATGTTAACCCCCATTACTCAAGGAAAATGGGCTAGCTACATCATCATTATGAATAGGTATATAAAAGAGTCCGTATTGTAAGTCTGGTTAAGAGTTGAGTAAGTCAAACCTAACCACTGGTAGGTTATCAAGATATGTTATAACTGGGCCAATAGGAGGAAAAGGGGTTCCACTCTTTTCGAGTACATTTTTTCCAAAGATGATTAGAGTAGTCAAGCGGGATAATGATAGAGGAAAAAGAGATGATTTGTGCACTATAGTATCCTATGAACCATAGGCCTTAATTATTTGTGCTCACAACCATTTTCTATTCAGAGAAAGATAGTAGAGGGACCTCACCTTCCCACTAGGTTTTGTCCAAAAAGGGTATCCCAGGTTATACCTTGTGTGAATCGTGGTTTGTTAGATTTTATTTCTCCATTCTATATTTTCGAATAATTATAATTCACATGCATACACAATAAACAATAATTTATAGATCCAAAAAATCTAAAGGGAAATAAACCCTCATACTGTAGATTTTGTATTTTTAAGTATAAATTATTAGATATGTTGTGATGAACTGTCGAGTGGAATATCCATGAAAATTTATGGATCATATTGATATAAAAGCAAGTTTCTTTGGGTATATTTTGGATATTTATATGGGATCTATATCAGATAAGAAAAAATTCATAAAACCTTAATCATGGCCAACAAATCTATGAATAACCCTCATGATATTGTGAAGGAGAGGTTTTCACAACTAAAAGCACAAGTTGCAGATATAAACCATAATATGAATCTCCTCATGGTTGCCTTGACCAATAAGATTAGGCAATTCGAAGAAGATGGGGGTTCTAACACAAAGGTGTGATTAGAGGGGAGATCGGGAGATTGGGAAGAAACAAAGAATGAACCAAAGAAAGGACCCAAAAAGATCAACCTAGTTGGAGCATCATAAACCATTCACAGTCCTTATTCAAAGTGGATGTGAAGGTTGATATAAAGTTGTATCAAGGTGAGATTGACTATGAATCTAAATCAATAGTTGTAGCAATTAGAATTTTATTTCAGTGTTCATCATATAGAGGAAGAACAAAATGTTTCATTTGCATGGATAAAATTAGAGGGCGATGCCCTAACCTAGTGGGAAATAAACACAGAGACGTCGAGGTTGGAGGGAGATCCTTCAGTGACTAAATGAGATGACTTTAAAACCCTCACAAAGTCACAATTTTACCATATCGGGTACGCAAAGGACCAGCGGATCGAGTGGCACTATTTTAGGTAGAAGCAAGGAAAAAGTGTACATGAGTATGCCACATAGTTCAGAAATATGGGCATAATGTTGGGTATCTTCTCAAAGAATCTATATGTACTCCTAAAGTATTTGGGGGCTCTACACAACCATTTGCGGAAGCAAGTGATGCTATTCAAGCCTATATCGGTGGACAAGGCTTCCGTACAGGCGCAATACCTAGAGAACATAGGTCTGAAGAAAGGGAAATCAAGTGGATTGAACCAAAGAAGCACCAAGATGCTTCTAAGGAGGGGAAGAAGAAGTGGAAAGGGGGAAAATATATAAAGACTGTATCCATAACACACCCGCATAAAGAACCTAGAAATCAATTCAACCACTATAACATTGACGATCATACATAGGAGTAGTGTTGGACGTTAGATCCAAAGCTTAACCCAAAGAAAAAAAAGAAATTTAATAAGAATAAGAATTTCATGGCCACTAATTCGAGCAACCAAGTTCAAAGCATCTTAGACATATATGAGAATATTGTTTGTACATCAATGCAGAAGGAGGTGATATGAGTGAAAAATTAGATTTGCTAGCAGTGCTAATTTTATTGATGAAGTAGAATGAGATGTAGTTCCCCTTGATGTATGTGGAGTGGTATTTAGAAGTCCTTATTTGTATGTGCATAATGCAATATTCACTTGGAGAGCTAACAAATACTGCCTCATCAGGGATGGAAAATATTTCACCATCAATGCACACAAAGGAAAGTTGAAAATTTCATTGATAAGTGCCAACCAAGCCAAGAAATTGATCAATTGTAGCACAAAGTTTGTTTTACCAGTTTTAAGAGAGAATCATTCTATAGTAGAATCAGTAAGAGAAAATGAATCCTTGAAGGGGTGTACTAAGAAATAGAAACAAAAATTGGAAGAGTTGCTACAATCATAGAGGGACGTGTTCCAGGAGCCTAAAGTGATACCATCCAAGAGGGAATTGAAGCACGAGATACTACTATTTTTGAACTCTCCATCGCCAAAATTTGGGCTATACAAGATTTTCTTTTATAGAAGAAGGTGATGTGAAGAAAAATTTGTAGAAACTACTAAGAAAAGGTGTCATTCAACTGAGTATATCACCATGTGGCTTACCCATCATCATTTTACCAAATAAGGATGGTATTAAGAATGTGTATAGATTATAGGGTGTTGAAAAAATTATACTCAAGAATAGATACCCCTTGCCCAGGATAGATGATTTGTTGGATCAGTTGTAGAAATAAAAATACTTCACTAAGGTGGACTTCAGGTCTAGATATCACCGAGTTTGAGTAATAGAAGAAGATACTTGGAAAATTGCCTTAGAAAATAATAAAGGTTTGTATGAGCAGTTAGTCATGGAATTCAACCTATTTTATGCACCAACTACATTTATGAAATTAATGAATGATACAATACACCCTTTTATAGATTCATTTTTTTTGTATATTTGATGACATACTACTATACAATGCTACATGGGAGGAGCACATATCACATTTGATGTAGGTGCTGAAGATAGTAAAGAAGCACTAGTTGCTAGAAAATATCAAGAAGTGTGAGTTTGCAAAATAGTCTTTGGTGTATTTGGGGTACATGAGAGGTGAAAATAGATATTGCCAATATGGAGTCCATCATGAAATGGTCAGTGCCTAATAATGTTTCTAAGTTAGTTGTTTCGTTTGGGAAGCATAATAAGTAAGGAAATTCATAGCCTCATTTTTAGCAGTAGCAACACCACTCCACACCATAACAAGAAGTGGCTATAGTTTCTAGTGGGGAAAGGGTCAACAAAGTTCCTTTGAGGAGCTAAAGAAGAAGATCAATCAATCCCCATTTCTAGAATTATTGAACTTGTAATATCCCTTAGAAGTGGAGACAAATGTGAGTGGGTATGCTATGGGAGCAGTCTTGATGCAGGGAAGATGGCCTTTATGCTTCCATTTTGAAGTATTTCATGGGGTAGTCTGGAACTATTCTAGCTATGGAAAGGAGCTCTATGCCCCGGTGCAAGTTGTGAAGAATTGGAGACACTATATGATGGGAGAGGAGACATTAATCCACACAAATCACTAGCCACTATAGTATGTGCAAGCCTAGAGTAAGCTACAATAGACTAGACATTACAAGTGGATGGGGTTTCTACAATAGTTTCATTTAGTGATCAAGTATAAGAAGGGAAACACAAACAAGTAGGATGGCATACTTTCAAGGCCACCCATATCAAAGATCATGGATTTGGTAACTTTTATGCACATGGATTCATTCAACCATGATGCATATAGAGAGGCATATTTAGAGGATGAGGAATTCAAGGAGGCGTTTCAATAGTTGCAGAGCTAGAGTTATGTGCATGATAGTGACAACACAGTTGACTACCATCTCTAGGATGGGTTACACTACAGGATGGATAAGTTATGTGTTCCTAAAGGTTAGTGATTGTAGTTGAATAGAGAGGCTTATACCTCCAAGGTTGCAGGGCACTTTGGTACAGGGAAGACAATGGCCAACTTGTAGACTCGTATGTGTATTGGCCCAAGATGCAAAAATAGGCAGGTAGGTTCATAAAAGGATGCATGCTTTATTGTACCAATAATCCTTGTAACACGAAACATTTTAAATATCATCCATTGCATGTACCCACTCATCCTTGGGAAATAATTTCCATGGACTTTGTGGGAGGTTTACCAAAAGCTAGGAAGGGACATGACTACTTGTTTGTGGAAGTTGACAGGTTTAGTAAGAAGTGTGTTATGATGCCCTATAAAAAGATAATAGTGGGAAAGAAGCAACAAACTTGTTATTTGGACAAGTATAGGTACAATTTGGGATATCGAGGAGTATTGTTTCAGATAGGGACAACTAATGTCTTAGTGCATTCTGGACTACATTGTGGGAGAATATGGACACGAAGTTAAAGGGGTATACAACGTTCCATCCTTAGACAGATGGGCAGACAAAAGTAGTCAATAGGAATTTGGTGCAACTTTTAAGGGGTTACAATTAGAATAATTCAAAGAATTGATATGAAAATATGGTACATATACAACACTCTTATAACAAAGAAGTACACACTTCTACTGGTAAGTCCCTATTTGAAAGTTGTTTTAATTATTTTCCATTTTCACCTTTGGATATTGCATATGGGCAACAAGGAAGAGTGAGGGAGGATATTATAGGGGATGCCTTGAGGGCTGAAAAATTGTGGAGAAGATCATGCATATCAATATATAGAGACATTGTAGAAGTCATAGGAAAAATACAAGGATATACATGATCAACATAGAATAGAGAAGTTGTTCAAGGTGGGAGATAGAGTATGGTTATAGTTGAATAACGAGAGGCTACATGGTCCTAGTAAGAAAATCAAGGCTATATTGTATGGCCCCTTCAAGATACTTGAAAAGGTGGGTGAAAATTCCTATAGACTTAGTATACCCCCATACATGTGCACTTACTCAGTTGTGAATGTAGAGAACCTGAAACTCCATGAGCCTTCCATGCTAGATTAGGAAGAGGAACACGTCCTACCTTATGTAGAGGATTTGGCACTAGATGCTCATGCATAGTTAACAAAGGATATAGTTTTATAAAAGAGGCACATAACTAAAAGATATGGGTAGTATGAACTTTGACATGTTTGGTTGAAGGAAAAATTCCACACAAGGCTAGATGGTACACCCGAGAGAAGGTGGAGGAAAAATTGCATCACCTCATTCAGTAGAAGCTTTTGGGGACCAAAAGGCTCCCAAAATGGGAGGTGTGATCCATATTGGACCATTGTATTTTTTTCATCCATCTAGATTTTTTTAGAGTGGAAAAAGTGGATGAATCAACTCACTAGACCATTTTTACTGGCGAGATCCAGTTTGGCACGTTGGGGACTAAAACCTTTCGGGAGCATTTTGAGGCATCAAACAATGTTTTTTGGGGGCGAAACTTTGCCACTTTAGTGTGAAACCATTTTTTCTCTATTTTAAGCACAGAGAGCTTTCAAATGATGTAAAAATCACATCAATCTAAGTCCGTATGTAAAATGTATGGGACATAGAAGTTAACCTTGTTTTGACCACCATAATTCAATAGGATGCCACGTTAGCCCCCATTACTCAAGGAAAATGGGCTAGACATGTGATAATGATGAAAAAGAATATATAAGAGTCCATATTGTAAGTTTGGTTAAGAGTTGAAGGAGTCAAACCTAACCACTGGTAGGCTGAAAAACTGTGTTATAACTCGACTACTAAGAGGAAAGTAGTTCCATTCTTTTCAAGTGCATTTGTTGCATAAATGAATAGAGTATCCGAGAGGGATAGGGAGAGAGAAAATAGAGATGATTTGTGCACTGTACTATCCCATGAGCCATGGGTATTACTTCTTTGTACTCACAACCTTTTTGTATTCAGAGAAAGAGAGCAGAGCAACCTCACCTACCCACTGGATTTTCTCTAGAAATGGTTTCCTACGTTACACAATAAACAATAATGTATAGATCCAGAAATATAAAGAGAAATAAATCCTCATAGTGTAGATTTTGTATTTTTAAGTATAATTTATTAGATCTATTGTGACGATATGTTTAGTGTAATATCCATGGTAGTTTATGGATGAGTAAAAGGATGATTAAGTGGTGGAAGAAGCAGTGTCAATGAAAGAGTAATGCGAGTACTACAAGCAATCCCTCTACAAATGCACTCATGGATGAAGGTCTTACATAACCTATGTATAATACTATAACACCATTTATGAAGTCCACTTGTAACCATATCACTTGTTACATTCACTTATCGATTAAAGTTGGGTTAGCTTGGGAATCATTCCTCCCCATGCATTTCCTTTCGTTTTCATTTGGAAGCAACTAAGTGGGGTAGTTGATAATCCTCATTAGCTAAATTTGGAAAATTTCATAAGGTATTAAAATAGTGTAGAGTTTGAAGAATATACCTAATTTGATCCACCTACATGGTTTATGTATTAAACATGACTCACTTTTTGTGTCACACTGACTCTTATATGAATGTTGGTTGATCTCACTTGATTCCTTGAACCATGTTTGATGATTTCGCATGCCCCTTCACTTGATGAAGGATGTTGGAGCCTTGATGATGAGTGTTGGATGGTGTGATGACTTTGCACCATGCCAGCCACATTCCCTCACACATTGGACCATAGACATTGCACATTAGAACTAGGATGTTTCATGGATGAGCTTGACATGTCACTTAGAGAGGGCATGGATGCCCTTGATGATACTAAGGCTTGGTTTAGTGACATGGCCATTGAGGATGATCATAAACATATTTAGAGAGGTCATGGACCCGTTTCCATTGATAACATAATGATGATGGAGGAAAACATTACACATGCGATGGGATGTCACACTTGATGGGAACTTGTTGATGAATAGAGGCAACTTTGAATGATCTATCATGACTTTTGATGGAGGGACATGATTTGTTGATGACACATTGCACCTTTTGAGGAGAGACATGTCTTTTGGATCCTTTACACCCTTTGCTGGAGATGATGTCATGCTTGACACTCACAAGTGTGGATTTTTGGAGGATATTTTCATGTTTTAACATTATTTCTTTTATATTGGAGGCATATTGGGGGCTAGCTTGAGACCTATCCACCTTGTATTATGGATTGCTATGTTTTAGGGCATTTTGGTATTATTTTAGGTAAAGGGATTGGTTTCCTTGTTATAAATAAGTAAGATCTCCCTCATTTCTATCTTTGCACATTGTGGAGATACACTTATTCTTGATTACTAGTCTTTTTCTTTAGTCTAGTATGGATGCTTGAGTGGAGAAACGTCTTTGGAGGACTTGTTGACATGGATTTTGTACTCTTTTCTTGGATAGATCATGTTGAAGCTAAGATGAATGCATGATATATTAAGTGTGCATGGTATTTTTGTTGTCGTTATCTCTTTTATACAAACCCTTTCTTCCAACTCTTTGAGGAAGGAGCAAGTGGGATCCTTCCATTATCTCACCCTTGAAGATTGAGAGCCTTGATTTAAACCTGAGGCATAGTGAGTGCACTTACCCTAGTTCTTTTAATCTTGATCTACTCCATTTTATATAAGTGTGTTGATCGTTGGCTCCATTAGCCATAGATTGAGAAAATCACAAGTATTTCCCCTCTTGTTTGTTTGTTTGTTTGTTTGGTTTTTTTTTTTTTTTTTTTTTTTTATGGAAAATTAGGGTTTAATTACAAAAAAGTATTCTATTTTTAGCATTTATTAGTATTGGTATTAATATCCTATGGTTATAAATTGCTTTTCAAATATATTTGAAAACCTAAACTATCATCTAAAGTGCATTTTCAACCATAATTTAGGGATGACACCTATGGTTTTAATGTTTTTTATATTCTCTTTTAACCACATAAAATTATTATAATTAATTCTCTTATTTATTGTTGTCATAGCCCTTCATTTTTAATTTTATTATAATACTTTGTAGGGCTAGTTTTACTATTATTATGAACTGGTTTATTGCTGTAATTTCTGATTTTTCATGCTAGTTTATTTTTTATTTTTTATTTTTAATTTATTTTTACGCTGGAACGAGAATTTTTGGAGAATGGGTAACTTCAATATATTGACTACCACTATTACACCATATACAACTATTTCATAATTTCCACAAGCGATCCAGTTACAACATGTCTCCGGACACTTGAGGAAAGGAAATTGTTCACCAAACCACTTTAACTAAGATCCTTTGACCTTTTTAAAGGAGGACATGGGGGTGAGAGTGCATGGGTCATGAAACCATTTAATATGGTAGCTCTAGGTGCATCCACACATTCAACCACTACCTCAAGGTGCTGCCATGGATTTAGGGAATTCCTCATGTGAATTGAACTTTGTCCGATGGGGAAAACTCCTTATTTTCCACCATTGGATCTAACACATTTGGGATTCTCAAAAGAGGACATGGGGGTAGGATTTTACACACTTATGTGTTCACGCGTCATAAAGCCAATTAATATGGTATCTCTGGGTGCAACCACATGTATAAACACTATCTCAAGATGCCTCCATGGCTCTAGGGAAGCCATCATGGGAATTGAACTTTGCACAATGGTTGAAAAAACCTTGATTTTCACCAGTGGATCCAACCCTTTTGGGCCTATTTTACTTCATCCAGGTGTAACTTCTTGATTGTGTGTGTTTGGGGACCTCTATTGAACCTATATTAGTTAAGCTAACCCTTTAGAATAGCTATAGGAACCCTTGAACTCATATATGGAAATTACCTTTAAAATCCACCTCAAAAACTTAGTGTCTAATCTCATCTTTTCATGGTAATCATTATAGAATCCTTTGGGGGATCTTAGCTTAGTTCATCTAGGTTATTTGATCCCTAACATATACTATGGAAGCCTTCCTTGTGTTGGATTGTGTTCATCACTAAAATGAGAGGATAAGTTTCTAAAGCGACAGTGGTAACTCTCAAAACAAAATTTTTATGGGTCTACCTCAAAGCGTTCTTTAGTGTGCTTATCTAATGACTCAATTGGAGGAAGGAAGACATTTAACATTCAACCTAGCAGTTCCACCTTTTTGTATTGTGGAAATTGAATGGGATAAAGAATGGAATCTTGAGATTTTCATGAAATATATAACTATTTTGATGTCCAATGGATCCATAGATTCTTAAATAAGATTCCTAGGCATTTTTTCAATTATTATCCACAATTTGAACGTAATTCTTTTTCAATAGTCCTTGATGTTTTAACATTCTTAAAAACTTATATCAAAGAATGATATAGTACATTAAGATGTGGTGATTAGATTATTTAATAAGTATATATATGATAAACATAAATATTGTATTACAAATCTCATTGCAAGGAGAATACCTTCTATAACAATATAAATTGAATAGTTTCTCAAAAGATGTAGGCCAAATTTTATAAGTTTGAAGAAAGCTACTAAAACTTGTTAGAAATTTTGCAAAGCAAAGGTATCGTTAGATTTCTTGAAAATATTGAGTAGGCATTTATAAAAAAAAAGGGATCATACTTTATCCTTAAAAAATAATAATTCTATCTTTTAAAAACATGAAGAAATTGATGAAAAAGGTTGCCAAGGAGAAAAATAATCTTGTGTTGATCGAATCAAGATCAAGCACATAAAGAAAAAGTATCCTGTATTGATCGAATCAAAGATCAAACACATGAGAAATACATTGATGAAGATCACATTGAAAATCATGATCTTATTGAATATTTTGATGAAGCAACTCATTTTGTAAACCAAGTCCACGAATAAATCTCATTGAAGAAAAAATCTCATTTTATAAACCAAGTCCAACAAAGACAAGGATGAGCTAATTTATAACAGATTTTTAGAGAAGATGGATAAAATTAATGATTTGTTTTCATTTTGAATGAATTGTTTCCTTTTGGGCATCCATGTAGTGATGATGTGGATCTTGGGAAACATGAAACGATATGTTCACATTTTGTCTCAACCATGAAAAGGTGATTTATTACGTCCTTGTCATGAAGAATTCCAACCTTGGGATATAACACGTGTACTTTTGAGTACTTGGAGTTGTCTTACGAATTTGAAATCTTTTAGTAAATCTTCATGAGCAAAATCAACATTGAAGCACTTCACTGAGGCACTTTCATATTAGAGGTGGTTGTAAATCTTTCTAGCTACACAAAAAGGAATTTTCTTTTAGGGTATGAATTCATCCTCCCCTTTTCATCCTCATGTTTATTGGCAAACCATAAAGTGCTTATCCTATCTCAAACCTTGGGAATGGTGTTGATCGAAACCAAAGAGGCCATTTTTTCAAATATGTGGATCACCCTTCTATGATACAAGAATTACATTATGAAGACCCTTCTCACAGTGACGATGAGTTTGGATCAGTTTTTATTGTTATATTATAGCCCAAGATAGAGTAATCATGTAGATGCATATATTAGGCTTGGCATGATTTTGGTGCTCTCTGCCACTATCATGACTTTGGTCTTATCTTTGGCTATTATGTTATTTATATATTATCTTGTAGTTACTTGGCTTTTTAGATATATTTGTTTTGTCTCATAACCAAGCACAAGGGTAGGGTCTTGATTTGATGAGGCGCCACTAAGATTGCTTCATTGGTTGTATGAATAATTGGTCCTTGATTGATTAGACATAGTTTTGTTTAGGATTAGGTTATGTTATGTGTTTCTATATAAACAAACTGGGTCTAGTTTGGTGGTTCAACATATATGAGGTACTATTAACACTCAAATTGTACATTAAAATGGTGAAATCTCTAACCCACACCATAAAATCCAAGTGGAACATCAATAGGTCACCCACTACCACCTCATCGAATTACCTTTACCTCTTTAGGACAACTCTCCTCTGGATCTAGGGCCTTCCTTGAAGAATCACTAGGGTAAATGCAATAAGGAGCAAGTGATATGACAATTAAGCTTAATGATAAAGTTGGGCTTAAGAGAAAAAGGAAACACTGGTGATGGAGGTATGTGAAGATAAATACCAATATTCAAGGGAGATGGAGTTAAGGGAATATTAATGATGAGAGGACGTTTTGAATAATGACCCTCATTAGGTCAGTTACCTAAAATAATGGATATGAGGAGAGACTAATATCTAAGGATGGGTAATCTCTCAAATAATCAAGGTAAACTATAAAGTCAAAAACTCACTAGAGAGGATTCCTCAATAGGATTTCCCTCAGCTTGAGGATTGACTATGACATGAAACAAAACAAGCATTTACTAAGGGAACCCCCTCAAGGCCTTACCTAACAAAGAGGATCAATGATTACTACATGCCAACAAAGGAAAAGATGAGGTCTAGCACCTTGAACTCTCCTTCCACATGACTCGTTGTCCCTTGGTGGATCAATCAACTAAGCCTTGTGGTGATATTTAATCACTTACAAATTGAAACCCTTTAAATATTATTGATATAACCAAGAAAGAAAAGCCTTCTAAGTCAAAATATACATCACATAGTAAACCTAAAATCCCAATAAACACTAAGAAATGTTTTCATTAAGGCCAAAGGAGAGGAATGCTCCCATTATCCAACCATGAATTAAAACTAACAAAGTCATTCCTTTATATAGAGGAAGAAATGAACTTCCTTTACATTAAAATAATATTATCTGGGGAATTTCCTTAGATCTAGCAAGGAAATTATAGATCTAGTCTACTTTTAAAAATGAAGATTAATAAAATAATGTGGTAAAATCCACATGCATAGTGAGAATTAATAGATCCTTGCAAAAAGGTGGAATTATCCATCCAACTAGGAAAGTAAAAGTCCATAAATTTTTGTCATTTTAAAATTATGACCAACACCTCCTTGATTCATGATTGAAATAGTCGTTAAGCGTTGAATAATGTGTCCACATCCCAAGATGTAGTCTAAATTTCCCACACATTACTTGATCCAGGATGAAATGAAAAATAACAACCCAACGAATTGCATAAGAAGCTTCTAATAGTTAGTTTGATCATTTTGTCTCCCACATGTGAGATTGAAGAAGCCAACTATCCCACAAATTGCTTTGTGGATAAAACACCTTACAAGATAAGCCAAATATTTTACTTGAGGAATATGATCCATGTTATGAGGATTCCAACGAGATATCACTTACCCAATTTATAGCTAGGGTGTTACCTCTAGTCCCACTTGAATCTTGCCACATGTGAGCTGGGAATGATTATTTTTGCTTACATGGGTAATGCCATGCTTGATTGATGGATTCTATCTAGGTTTTGTCCAACGTGTGATTCACTTCAACTTTGATGTAAAGTTTGCCCATGCATGTTAAAGAATGGCTTCATTTGGCCATTTTGATTCCCCATGTGACTAAGAGAGATAGTATGAGCACTTTAGAAAAGTTCTTTTTGCTTGATTCCTTGTTTATTTGCTAAAATTTCCACATGGCATGTCAAATATACATTTTGCTGAACATTTTGAGCCCTTGTTATATTTTGGATCTAGGAAGCCTGTGCATTAAGATCCATGAATTACCTTGGGAAACTTGAAAAATGACCAATAATAGTCCTGCCTCCAACTTTCCCCATTGATTGAAAGTGAAGAATTTAACTACATGTATCCTTGCTTGAAGGAGAAGTAATAGGTACTTTAGTCATTGTTCCATACCAAGCATTTACATTTAATGTATTAGGCATCTAAGTAAGGATCGTGGGTTGAAGTAAAAAAATGAATCATGATGCTTGGAATTTATGATTGTTGCCTTATTTCACTTTGGTTGTTATCAATTCCTTCTAGTCAAGTGTGACAACCCTTGGGATTTTAATTCATTGTTTAAGAGGGGGAGAAATGGAGGGCTAGATGACCATATCCTTCCATACTTAACACTTTTTCTTTTTCCTTCATTCTATTATCCTACCTTTGAGTTATTTGTGGTTAGTTGCTTATACTAGCTCCTTTCTTGTCTCATCCTATGAAAATAAGCGGCTTGGAAATGCCCACAGGTCGATGCAACTATAAGAAATAATAATAAAGCATATACAAATGCTAAAATGCAATATCTTGGCAAGGGAATAATTGTAGTTAAAATCCAAGTTCGCTTGAGTTATACTTTCTCATTTAGCAATCCAATCCCTACATATCATGATCTATCAAAATAAATAGGACTTAAAAGAACATCCCAACCTCTATGAGAAATGAATCGCCCATACTAAAGTGGGTATTTAAAGAAAAAACAATGAAGCTTGAAAAAAGGTAGTCAAAGCAAAGTAAAAGGCTCATTAAGGGGTGGAAAAAGTAGTGTCCAGAAAAGGGTAACTCAAGTACTACAAACACTCCTTATAAAAACTGCTCAATGATGAAGGTCTTGCATAGCCCATGTATAATACTATGACACCACTTATGAAGTACACTGGTAATAATATAACTTATCATATTCAACTATCAACTGGAGGGTTTCCCTAAGAATTGTTCCCCCAGGGGCCTTTTCTTTCACTATTATTTGGAAACACCTAATAGGTGTAGCTAATAACCATCCATACCTAAATTTGGAATTTTGCATAAGTTCTTAAGCTAGTATGAAGTTTGAAGAATATACCTAATGTGATCTACTTATATGGCCTATGTATTGAACATGATTCACTTGTTATCTCACATTGACTGTTACATGCATGTTGGTTGATCTAACTTGATTCCATGAGCCATGTTTGGTTATGTTGACATGTCCCTTGGATTTATGATGGATTTTTGATTCTTGTTTGGAATGATGCAATGACTTGGAACCATGCTAAGCACAATTCCTCACACATTGGACCATGGACGTTGCACCTTAGAGATAGGACATAACATGGATGAGATTGAAAAGGCACTTGGATAGGGCATAGATCTCCTTAATGATATTGCACCCCTTTAATGATATTGAGTCTTGGTTCAATGACATGACACTTGAGGATAATCATACACCTATTTGGATAGGTCATGGATTCCTTTCCTTTGATGATGACACAATGATGAATGAGGATGTTACACATGTGATGGGATGTCACACTTCATTGGAACTTGTTCATGAGTAAATGCACCTTTTAATGATGTGTCGTGAATTTTGATGGAGAGGAATGAATTTTTGAGGATACATTGCACCTTTTAGGGAGAGACGGGTCTGTTGGATCCTTTACACCCCTTATCGGAGATGATATCATCATCTACACTCACATATGTCACCTTTTTGGAGGATATTTTCATGTTTTATCTTTATATCTTTTACATTGGAGGCATATTTAAGGGTTGGCTTGAGACCTATCCACCTTGTATCATGGATTGATATGTTTGAGGGATTTTTTTGTCTTATTTGAGGTAAAAATTTTGGTTTCCCCAGTATAAATAAAGGATCTATCGCTCATTTGTATCATTGCACATTGTTGAGACACACTTCTTCTTGATTACTAGTCATTTCTCTAGTGCACTATGGATTCTTGAGTAGAGCACTGTCTTTGGAGGACTTAATGATGTGGATTTTGCACTCTTTTCTTAGATACATTATGGTGAAGTTGGGATGAATGGATGATAAATTAAGTGTGTGCATTTTTTTTACTTGGTTATTGTTTAGTATTGTGATGATTGAATATTAAGCAAGTGTGTATGACATTTTTATTGTCATTATCTCTTTTAGACAAACTCTTTTTTTGTGTCTTTGAGGAAGGAGAAAGTGGGCTCCTTCAATTATCCCATCCTTGAATATTGAAAACTTTGATTGAAACCTTAGGGATAGTGGGTGTACTTACCCTAGTTCTTTGAGATTTACTCCTTTTTCTCTAAATTTGTTGATTCTTGACTCCATTAGTCGTAGATTGAGAAAGGCACTAGTCCTTTCCCTCTTGTGGCAATCACTTATACTTCAAAAACAATGTTTTTATTTGTTTTATGGTAAATTATGGTTTGCTTACAAAAAAAATTCTATTTTCAACATTTATTTGCTTGGATGTTAATTTCCTAAGGTTAGAAATTTATTTTCAAATATATTTGATAACCTAAATTCTCATCTAAAGTGCATTTTCAACCATATTTTAAGGCTCCCATCTAGGGTTTTAATGTTTTTTATATGCTCTTTTAACCAAATAAATTGATGTAATTAATTCTCTTATTTACTCGTATCATAGCCCTTCATTTGTCATTTTATTATCATAGTTTATGAGGTTAGTTTTGTTGATGTTATAAACTAGTTTATTGTTGCAATTTCTGTTTTTTCATGCTATATTACTTCATGAAAGTGTAACTTCTTGATTTTGTGCATTTGGGGACCTTTATTGAACCTATATTGGTTAATGTAAGCCTCTAGAAGATCCATAGGACACATTGAACTCAAATATCAAAATCATCTTTAAAATCCACCCTAAACCCTAATTGTCTAATCTCATTTCTTGGTGGTAATCATTGTAGAATCATCATGGGGCTCTTAGCTTATATTACCTAGGTTATTTGATCCATAAGACATAATAGGGAAACCTCCCTTGTGTTGGATTCTGTCCATCACTAAAACAAATGGATGAAGTTTCTAAGGTGACAGCTGGGTAACTCTCCCATTGTTACTCTGTATGATTATCTGGTGAGGCTAGTGGGTGTTGTGACAAGGAAAAATCATATTTGATGGGATAAAAAATGTAATGAACATAAATATATAAATAAACATTAAATAAAAAAAATGCTAATATAAAATCAAGTGGCACATCCTAACTAAAGGACATGATCTAACCAAGGGAAAAACATCATGACTAGTGGGTGTGTATAAGTAAATTGTCACATGACATTGTATCAATCCTTATGATCTCATATTCATTTATTATTTATATTATTTGTCCCATATATATTTTAATCTATTGTCATTTTAATGTTTGGTATTTAGTGAATGAACTTTATTCATTTCAATAATCCCATAAAACATTTTTTTTGATGTAGCATACCCAATATCCTATATACTATGTTGAGGATATGGGCTACTCTTGAAGCTGCCAATTTTCAATTAGTATTTTTTACTATGATATCATATCTCTATATTTTCCACCCCAATACCTTTCCCCTTATTTATTTTCTATTAATGATTTAACATATACATACACTATAATACGTGGTTATACAATATAACTAAACCATTCAATCATCATGACACCATACATTAAAAATGTAGACTTCAACTCGCAAATAGCACTAAACACATTGGAAACTAATATAATCCATGAAATAAAAAACATAATCACAAGTAATTCATGAACACTTATCTTTCTAGGAGTTATCCACCAACTGTTATAGATGAACAATGCTCCACCGAAATATAATGTCCCTACTATAGCATTTTTCTCTACAGAAAAGACCACCCTTAAGTTGAGGCTATGAATCCATAAGAGTGAATTTACATCTCGTTGGCTCTAACTCGGTTTACACAATCCAATCCCCAAGTTCACACTTAGTTTTCCACCTACAAGAGTCCCAATCCACGACCCTCTTTCCCCATCAATCTATGCAACCCAAGGAATTGGATCTCCTTCTTTATTCAATAGTACCTTAGGCTATTTCACTTCCATTTAGGACTCCAACGCATGCTAGCTAATGAATATCACTACTAGGATTCCAATGATTATCATCTGTAGCTAAATTGATTCAATAATAGTAAATATCATTCCATAAAATAACAATTCTCTTAGAATTCATGGTTATGGAATTTTATGACCCAATTATAGTAGGCGTATGCCATTCTAGATTAGGGAGTAACTCTTTTAAATTCCCCTCAAAATAACAGAAATTTGAGGTCTTACAAATTTCTTAAGCTAATGTCAACTCAAAGTCTCCCAACATTTGATAACTTGAATTTCATCATTGAATGGTAACTTGAATAAGATGAATATTTGAACTGAAATAGTAGTTTGAACATAAAGGTCACTTGAACTTGTATTATCTAAACCTCATAATAATTCATATTGTCAAGTAATTCTAATCCCACCCCCAAAATATTCAAACTCTTCCCTAAAAACCTTCTAACCCTCTCTCACCTCTCGCATGGTTGAAAAGTCATGAGTAAAATTACACGTGATTGAGAAACCATGTGTCTTCATGGAAAGTGCATGTTTATTTTCTCTTATAACTAATTCCGAGTATTAAGGAATACTAATTAATCAAGTTTAAGGACTTAGGCTTATCAATACAATAATATTATCTTTCTTTAGACCCCTTGAAAAACCTAAGTCCCATTTATTTCTCCTCTTGTGAATTCATATCCCCCATTCTTTTCTCCTTCTTTTTTCGTAGTTTGTAATGTATTTTTTTATAATTATTCAATGTACAAATTTACATATTATATCATTCAACTTTTAGCCATTCATCATGTACACATATACATTACTAGTCTAGGAATCAAAATTGGGGCATTACATTTACCTTGCAAACATGAGTATCATTCCCATGTATCTCAAATCCTCTTAGATAATTAATCACACACTTCTTCTTCAATCGCTCCATCCAAGAAGGTGGTGTTCACATCCATTTGATATAAGCACCATCCAAAACATGTTTCTAGGGAAAGAATCTTACTAAAAGAAGTGTATCTAACAAATGGGTTGAATGTCTCATCATAATTGACTTTATTTTTATGTGATAGTCCTCTAGAAATAAACCTTACATGTACTTTTCAATAATTCCATCAATGGAATCATTGAATTTGTACAACTATCTAGAAACAATCGTTGATTTTTCTTTTGGCCTTGCTAGAATTTTCCAAATATCATTTTGTAGGATAGAGGTATGCTCTTCTTTCTTAGCATCTTTCAACTCCTTCTCATATGCCTTCTTAAACCTAGAGGGCTCTTATAGCTTCTCATTGGAATATA
Organism: Pinus taeda; assembly: GCA_000404065.3. Lineage (NCBI taxonomy): Eukaryota > Viridiplantae > Streptophyta > Pinopsida > Pinales > Pinaceae > Pinus > Pinus taeda. Next base: position 136,371 of record APFE030593798.1, on the reverse strand, counting down.
AAAGTTCCATTAGATTAAGAAGTAACTTGTAAAGGCCATATTTTTGCACTCCTATAACCAATGTCCTTGGAATAGCTAGACTAGCATCATTAATAACACACTTAGTTCTTCTAAATGCAACTCTACATTATACATCTATAATATAAGAAAATTTGAAAAATTATTATGCTTTAAATCAATAATCAACAAAATATCATTCAATTCAAGAAAACCACCTGATGGTGTCTAGAAGGAAATGGAGTCATCTCCTCTCACATGATAAGTAACATCATCACTTAATTCCACACTCATACCTCCCTCTTGCTATTGGAGCATGTTGAAGTGACCATAAGTCATATGTCTCAAAGCCCCACTATCCACATATTATTCAACACTAGACATGTTAGAAGATAAACAAGAGACCATGGAGAAGGTAGTCTCCAATTGAAAGGAATCCTCCTTTGTTCTTGCTATAGTCCCAAGTACAACTTGTTTATGTACCTTCCATTTCTTATTTAATGGAAATTGGATGGCATAATATCTCATCTCATTGACATTGGAAAAACATATCTTTACTCAAATCCTTTTTTCTTGTACTTATAAATTTCTTCATTGTGTAACTTTTCTTGTTTCCCTTCTTTTTCCTCTTAATGAGAGGAATCTCATCTATCTCCTCATATTTCCTTGAACAAGTCTATATATTTATTTTTTTCCACATAAGATCATTCTAGGGTGGAATATTCTCGCGAGCATAGACACCCTAAAGAAAATACCTTTAGGAAGGTGAAAGTCCATTGAAAGTAATGGACACCAATTCCTTATCCTCCACCTTTGTCATAATGGTAGGCAATAAATCTCTCAAATATGTGACCTTGGTCATATTATTAACATTGCATCTTACTTTCTCCTACAAATTGTTGTAAGCTTTTTTTTGCGGGAGCATTTATCAAGAAACACAAGAGCTTTGAAACAAAGCAACCAAAGCCCCAAACATGTGCTCACATGATGTTTTCTTTGCAACTTGACAAATGAAATTATATTTCACCTAATCTATAATGGTTTTCTTTTCAAATGAACCTTCTTAAAATGAGGAACCAATTATGGTGGATTGAAAAGTCTTGGAACTACTTTCACAACATTTCCCCTATTACTAGAAAAAATCTAGCATCCTAGTGCAATGCCTCACTAGGTAGTCAAAGTTGAAATAATGAGATCAATCACCACTGTCACCTTAGTGACTGATTTTTTGTTTGTTTTTGTGGATGGATGTTATCTCCACAAAGGAAGCTTCCCCAATAGGCCTTAGAGGTTAAGTAACCCAAGAAATCCTAAGCTAAATATGCTCCTAGTAATCTATTAAATTTATACCCTATAATAATGTTCAAAGGAGGTGAGCGTTCATAGAACCTATAACTAAGTTTAAAGGGCCAAGGTAAGTCCTGAAGATGCTCAAATGGATTTCAAACACATGGCACCATTCAATTTAAATATTATTTTTATAAATTAGGGTTTTATATTAAGATAGCTTATAACATGCAAATTTATGACATCGATATGAAAACAACAACAAAAATATGATATGCAACAAACATTCAAAGGCCATTTTAAAGAGTAAACAAGCATTGAGATTATAGCAATTTTCAATGGCTGAAAAATGCACAAAACAACTAGAAAACCCATATGTTAACCCTAATTATGGCTAAAAAATTCATACAAATGATATTTTTCATTTATCCAAATTATGATATGCAAGTCATAACCCTATATATATATATATATATATATATATATATATATATATATATATATATATTAGGATTGACACACAAACGACTAGTGACTTATCTAGTTTGGGTATATGGAGTCAAGAAGGGCGAAGGTGAAGGACCTTGGTTGGAGCAAGCTAGAGGGAGTATACACTCAATCAATCCTTAGCAATTTTCAATTCCAATGGAGATTTAAGATCAAAGGAATGCAACTCTAGTTTCCTTGATGGATACCATGTGACAAAATTTAAACAGGAGATTTTAGAGCCATAATATTATCAACATAACATGAAAACTTCATAGAAACCCTAATTCTACAACTTTGCAAAATAGAAGAAAATATTTACAATAAATTTGCACAATTTACCATAACATCACTTTATCAATCCAAGAAAATCATTCCAAGCCAATTTTATCCTTTCGAAGACTAGTCATTATCCTTTAGTGATCTATTACATCCAAGAAGAAAAGACTACTAGCACACACTCTTTCATGGGATGAAATGGTAGTTTGTGTGACACTGATATAAGAAAATTTGAGTTCCCTCTATCTATACGAGAGAAACCAAGTCAATCTTGTCCTAATTTAGACCTAAAATCTTGAAAAACATAACTTCAAGAGTTTACAAGTTTAATAGGTCACAAGTTTACCTAAAACATAGGTATCTCAATGAAAAAACATAACAAAAAACTTCCTTTTAATACACACATGTGAGTAAAAGGTACTCCAAGTATTACATCATCCTCTAAAGATGAAGATATTCCTCAAGTGAAGTGCTAAATATAAGTGTAGTATATCTCCCCACTCTATGCCACATCCCCAAATAAAAGAGAGAAATCTCTCCTCAACCACATATTATCATCCAAAAATCCTATGCTATCCTTTTAGGCCATACAAAGGTGATGTCATAGTCCTAAAGCATGACGCCATCATCAAGAAGAGATTACCATCCATCCAAACGGATCACAAGTGAACCTCATCATCAAGAAGGGATAGGAATAATACAACACCCATTAGGTAGGTGCAAGGCCAAATTGGGGGCGTCTTGGGCTCAATGGGGTATACATAAATCATGGTAATGTCCTAGATTTTTGTGCAATTTTTCAACTTCTAAAGAGAGATAAGGTTAAAAAAATATATTCAATGATCTACTCAAGGTGCTCAACCTTGTGGCTACAAGGTATAGAAGTGCTATAACACTAGCTTGAACATCCTCTTCAATGTGATGGAGAACTCTCAACCATCCCTCAATGGATCATCATCATAGATATATTAACCATAAAGATATGGGAGGGTACTAGAGTACTTCACACAAGAATTATCTTTAAATGTATTTCTAGCTGATGAATTGTAAACAAGTTACCACAATTAGATGTGGGAGGGTTTTCCAAAGGCCCTATTAGGTGCTTCCAACCCTTAGGGGAGGAAAAATTCCTAGGCCGACCCATAAATCAATAAATGCATGTGATAAGTGGACATGGAAGGGGTTAACTTCATGGAATATGCCATAGTACTGGTACTAGGTTTTGGAGTTCCAACATATTGAGTGTATTAATGTGAAAAGGGAGTAATCATGGGACATGAGTTACCCATTTTCTTTTCCTATTTTTACCACCCCTCTTATGCACCTTTTTCTGCAAATGATTTTCTTTTAATTTTCATGCATAGCTTGGGTTACGAGCTCATTTGACACTTTCAAATACCCCTAAAAGATGTCAAGGTTTATTGCTCATAAGGATCGGAACATTCGAAGTTCCTTTTATTTAGATTTACCATGATATGCCAGGAATCATGTGAGGGCTAATGAGGAGGGAAGTGCAAAGAAAGTGGAAATAAAGGCCTCGAGGAAGGTCACACTAAACTAGGGGCAAGGGATAACCACTAAGGTGAAGTGTGTGAACATGATTACAATAAAGAGCGGTCAATTATCCAACTCAATTGGTGATACATACTAGAATGAAATTAACATTAAATGAAAGAACATGATTATAGAAATGGTTAAAGTACCTTATGATAGATGATACACCTTCCTTTAAAAAGTAATATGGATTCCAAAAGAATTAAGTGAAGCATGGTTGGAGGGATCTAAGAGATAGCTATTTCTAGATCATTGTAGGGCTGCTAGTTGGAAAGCTGAAAAAAATAGGAGAAAAGTTTTCTCCCACTGGGGTTGACCACTTGAGTTGGTAACACCCCTAAATAGTGGTTTCTTCCATACACATTTATAAATCAATCTTCCAAGGAACATAATTTGAATATCCTTCTAACCCATCAAACTATTTCACACTAAGAGTCATCTTAAACATCCTAAAAATGAATCTTAAGTGCACAATTCAACAATTTATGGAGTAGACACAACCCTTCTAGGGTTAAGTTCTTCTTCCAAGGGACCTAAGTTTTCACATGCAACAACACCAACAAGGTAGCACATCCCCTAGGTACCCTCTAATTGAAATACCAACTCCCCCTTTCACCAAAAGAGCGATCTCAATGAAAATAACTATAATAAAGTTTATATATTTTTACTCTCCACACTTTGATGTAAATAAAATTCTTATATCTATATCATGTGAGTTTGTATGTTGGATAAAGTTGTCATTGATGTCAATATGATGGAAACCCGGGTGCATTGTTGAAGCATTCCCTAGATGAAACACTAATATCATAAGTGCATACACTAGATACATGAAAAACCCTAGTTATTATTGAAGCATGTCTAGCCTGACAAACCGTAGCTCTAACATGGTCAAACCCTATATGTGTTTAAGAACCTTATTTGAAGAATGATAAAACCCTAGATGCATATGCTACATGGACGAAACGCTAAGCACTTAAATGTTGATGCATGTCCCATCTATATTATTCCCTAGCCATGTTGAAGCATACCCTAACCCTAAGCATAAAAATGAAGCCCTAACAATATATGTTGAATCATGCCCTAAAGACATAAATATATGCTTAAATGAAGCCCTAGAAATACATGTTGAAGCATGCCCTAAATCCCTAAATCTATAAAACCATATGAATTGGAAATTAATTGTAACCCTATCCCTAAGCCTATGCATGCATAAAATAAGTCCTAAATGCATATGCCTAGCTTGTATATAGAACCCTAAGGGTTGTCATAAAAGATATTCTTGGAAGGAATTTTTTTTTGACATTAGAATAAACCTCTTTAAAAAACCCTATGACCAGCTTAAAGAAGGCTTCAAATCCTTCCCAACATGACTTCTCACATTCCTTAATTCATTATCATTATGGAATAATTAATTTTTTAAAAATTCATAAAACCAATTATGAACCCTACTGAGGTCAGCTTCACTAAAACACTAGTAAGCTCTCCCACTAGATATGACCATTTAGATCTTTGAAAAAAGGTATAAATACAAGTCATGATCAGTTCGTTTGGATCAGCTTGGTGGATATAAGAAGTGTAAATGAAAGCGAAGCAAAAAGTTCACAAGTAGTGAATGGAAATAACAAGAGACAAAGACTTATTTGGACAAATTTATTGTTAAAGTATTTTTCTGTGCATTAATCTCCGAATTTCAAAACTATGACTCTATTTTGGAAGAATTGTATTAAATATCTATACAAACATAAAAATATTGTGGATTCTCTTAGACCTTGTGAAGTATTATTTGCGATTCTAAGGAAACTATCTATATTCCCTCATATCTATGAGAAAATGCCACAAAAAGCTTAAACCTATGATAACTCTTGAAATTTGTGGTGGGATATTTCTCAACTCGTAGTGACAACTCCGTTGACTTGCATAAACTATTTTCTAAGGAGTTCAGACCTGTAGCTTCTCAATTGTGATCCTCGACCTGTGACAAGTGAAGTTCAATCAGTGGAGACTAGAGTTTGGACCTAAAGACACTAGAAATTGTTGCAAAAGCTTTGACTTGGAGCAATTTTCAAGTTTGGAATTTTTTAGGACCTTGAGACATTTTGACAGAGCATATTACAAACCTATATTCCAGTGTATGGATTAATGACTACAACAATTGTGATACCTTTGTGAATATATTTCGATAAAGTTTTCAAGGAGCTAGAAAAGATACTTTTATGGAGACTACAAGCACACATTGTAGAGCTAAATCTCTGTGGCCTGAAATGTTTATACTCTAAGATTGAACTTAAATGGTTAACTGAAAATATCTTGAAGTGGAGGGTAATGTTTTTGAAATAGAAATAATCTATTAGGTATATTTTTGGAAGCATTACTTAGGGCGTTCTCAAGACTTATTATTGAGGGTTCCTTGGAAGTTTGGCTGAGTCACTATTGGAGACACTTTGTAAATAAATACCTTGAAGAAGCACGTTGAAGAACCATTGTATGCATTTCTGAAGCGTCTAAAGACATTCTTGATTGGGAATATTTGTTACACAAGTTGGGAAACTTTGTTAGGCTTGGATAGACAAAAATTGTTGGAGTCTCCTCGTGTGAACATAATAGGGCCAAGTTGATGCACTCTCTAAAGCTACTTTGAAGAGTTTGAAGACTTGTTTGGAGAGTACCTTGAAGACCTTATTGAGAAACCCATTGGAGTACTCATTGAAGAACCCTTGAAGCAACATTTTTGAAGCCATAATGAAGTAGTCTTTAAAGAAGCTTTCTTGTGCATAAATGAAGAGTTTGGAGGCACATACTAGCCTTATTGAATATGATATTGATGGACTAATCCTTGGAGCATTTAATATAATTGTTTAATATAATTCAGGACTCGTCGAAGAGTTTTTTGGAAGTCTTGAGGAAGTACTAAAATTACCTTGAAGAGCTAAATCATAAGTAGAGTGTTGGAGCCCTAGAGGATTGGAGTCCCCAAAAGACCAGGTTTGAGACTAAGCCAATAGAGAGGATTGGAGTCCTCAAGAAGACCAAGTTGGTGCTTGATGAATTACTGGTTGGAGCCTTGTTGATTTGAAGATTGGAGTCTTCATCTAGGGTTGGAGCCCTAAACTGTTATTGTACTTGATTCATTGTAAAGAGGATTGGAGTCCTCATCAAATATTGTTAATAAAATTATTTTTTTGGTTGTTAATTTTGTGTTCTATTTTTAAGAGATCTTAACTGGTAAAATAACAATTGTAAAAGGAAATAATGATTCACCCCTCCTCTCAATATTTCCAACAATTGGAGTTAGAGCCAATACCTATAGTCTCAGCCTAACAATCGGAAGCTAGATCCTTAGAACAAAAGTGGAAAATCCAAGGAAGAAAGTGTCAAATCCTTCTAAAGATGTCTCTTCTTCAATAATTAAAATATAAGCAAATAAAGTTGTGAAAAATCCTTTGTTCGATGGAACAAACTATGAATTAGTGAGAAAAAGAATGAAATTCTTTTTGATGGCTCAAGGATTTGAGGTATGGAATTCAATGACTACTGAAAGCTTAAAGGAATCAAAAGAGTTTGATATAAAATCTATAAAATCAATATTGAGTGGCCTACCAAATCCTATAAAGGTCAAAGGGGAGAAATGTTCGTCAATAAAAGCGCTTAGGGAAATTTTTCAAGATCTTCACTTAAAAGGATCATTGGTCATGACCTTAAATAAATAATATGGTAGCAAAGATCTCAAAGACAACCTAGAATCAAAGAAGATAGCTGAAAGAAAAATTGAAGGCACCAAGAACAAGGAAGACCTAGAATATAAAGAAAATGAAGAAGAACTCAAAGATGATCTCAAGGTAAAACTTGTGGTTGCTTTAGAAGAGATAAGTAGATTGAATAAGGAAAATTAGGAACTCAAGAGGAAGGTACATGATGTTGATCATGACCTTAACAAAACAAAGGAGGAAGTTATTATTTTAAAGCATCAAGAACAAGAAAGAGATAAGGATCTCAACAAGCTCAAGGTAGAATTGCATCAAAATGAAAAGAGACACAATGAAGAAGTCACCTTCATGACAAATAAATTAGAAGAAGCAAAAATAAGGGAAGATATTTTGACAAGTCTTCTCAATAGGAGATATTTGTAATTGAGTAAATTTAAAGAAAAAATTGGTCAATATAAAGAAGAAGTCACCTACCTAAAATCTAAACTAGAAGAAGCAAAGAAACAGATGCAAGGAGCTGAAATTAAGAATTTAAAGGAAGAATTGGTCCTCCTAAAAGGAAAAGTTCATGAAGCAAAGAAGGAAAGAAAAATCATGGCATTCCAACTAAAAGACAAATATGAAGAGACTAACATATTTGAAGCAAATGTCATCTCTTTTAAATTCCAAGCATATGAAGCAACAAGGATGAAGGAAGAAGAGTCAATTGGCAAAGAAAGATAAATACCATGAGAAGATAAAAGAAGATATTTTTTTTCTAAAGAAAGAGGTTGATCAACTAAACAAGAACTTGAAGAGTTCTCAATCCTTGGATAACATCCTCAATCATCAAAGATCCCCTCTTGAGTCTTGACAAATATGGTCTTGGATATGTAGGTGAGTCTTCTAGCAAAAGTGATACAAACCCTAACTCATCAAAAGCCAGGGATGTGGAGAATCTTGAAAGCTATGCAAATACCCCCATATCCAACAAAATTAATTAAATGAGTCATAGTAACATTGGAAGGACCTATGTTATAGGTAGCAATGAATATCATCAAAGAATATCAAGGCATAACAACTTCAGAAGTGCACCAAGAAAATATTCATCTTCTAGGTATCAAACTATATTTTTAGGTTATTTTTACTCTTGTACAAATTTTGGGCACATGGAAAAGGATTTCATAACATATAACAAGGATATCTGTGAGGAATCCAATCGATTTCCCAAAAGTAAAGTTGCAAGGAGATAATCCAACGTGCTTACCCATAAAAATTATACTCCATCATTCATATACAAAACTGAATACTTCAAATTCCATAATGTTGGACATATAGCTCAAGAATTCAAATTGAAGTGGGTTCCTAGATAAATTGAAGAGTTGTCAACCAAGAAAGAAAAAAAAGTCACAAAGGTTTGGTTGAAAAAGCAGATTGCACTAGAAGAAGAACATGTTGAATGTGCCTTGAATGCTCAAAGCATGAATGCTTGTTAATGTCAAATTATGGCATCATAAGCAGAGATTAAGTTCCACAAAGATTCTGCCTATTATACAAAGGAAGATGATGCATAATGTTAGGGGAAGCATAGGTTAAAGGATACTTAAAGCATTAAGTCAAGGGGATTTTTCCTTGATTAAGATAGGGGGAGATACCTGATAATAGAAAGAGTAAGCATGATTACAAGAGGAGCAACACAATGAGAGGGGGAGGAGCATATGATGTTGCCATTGATGTTACAAGGGGCGAGAATACTAAAAGAGGGAGAGTATTTCCATCAATGAAAAAGGGGGATATTGTTGGATAAATTTGTCATTGATGTCAATAATATGTCAACCTAGGTGCATTGTTGAAGCATGCCCTAGATGAAACCCTAGGATACTAAATGCATACCTTAGGTACATGATAAAACCTATCTCTTGTTGAAGCAAGTCTAACCTGAAAAACCCTAGCTCTAGCCTGGTTAAACCCTAGATGTGTTGAAGAACCCTATATGAAGAATGATAAAACCCTAAATGAATATGCTAAATGTATGGATGAAACCCTAAGCACTAAAATGTTGATGCAAGTCCCATGTCTATAATGCCCTAGTCTTGTTGAATCATACCGTAAGCCTAAGTATAAAAATGAAGCCCTGGTGTTAATTTTGGTAGTTAAGAGGAAAATTCCTTCCTTTGGATAATATTCCTCTTCAAGGAAGGCCCCTTCTAGCCTTTGGAAGAACTTAATTTGGTTAAGGAAAAAAATATTTTAATATGGAAACCCCCATGTGCACAAAAAGGACAGGTCGTCCCAAAAGGAAATTGGACACCCTGGATGGCTATGAATACAATTCAAGTGACCCTCATTTGGAGATCATCAATCATTCTTCTTTCTTTGTTTTCGTTCGCATAGGTCTGAGGTTGGTTTGCGAAAGTTGGTTCACTCAAGTTCGAAATTGCAGAGTTTGAAGCTCGCGCGCGTGATTATGGTTTTGGTTCTTAGCTGCAGGGTTGCCACGAGATATTTTCAGTTACAACCATAAGCACGCAAGCCTATGTGTGCAATTGTAATGTTTCAACTGCACACACATATATCTCTTCGTGCAGTTGGAACCTAGGGTTTGATTTTTGACAGTTGACCGCAATTTACCGTAGATTCTGATAGTTGATGACAATTGACCACAGGATGGGAAAAGTTATCTTTGATTAGTATTATTATTGGGTTCATCTTTGGGATATTGTTTGGTTGATTTTGATAGATAGTCTCGTGGATAAAGAATTGGATTATTGAACTGTATATTTGCTGAATCATTCAATGACAATCTAATAAGAAGAATAATTTGAAAGGGTTTTCCCCCTTGTGGGGTTTTTCCTTGGTCTCTGACCAATCTTGATGTCTCTATGTGTGAATTATTTTCTATAATTATTCCTTTATGTTCCACTGCGTTGACGATGATATTGTTCTTTCTATATAATTACATATTTTGCTGAATAATGTTATGCTTTTGTCGGGTGAATTCAATGTGTATATAATGAAATTCAATTATCTAAAGCAAAGGACAAGATATACCTAACAAAAATTAACATGGTATCATAGGTGGGTTGAAGAAAAGTCATTGGGATCACCCCTGTTAAGTCACCATTGATGAGAGGAAGAGAATATGGAGGAGACCTAAAATAATTCTAGGGTTTGAAGGAAACCTTAGGAAATCTAGTTATTAGGGTTTGATGGTTATCTTGAGGTTAGGGTTTGGAAGAAGCCTCGAAATATGATAAAGGATTGATTTTTTTTTCTAGCACATGTGACAAATTTGGTATAACCCTAGATGGGCTAATCTCAATTATGACTAGTTGCTGATGAAGATGATTGGATATTTTGATGGCAACATTGTTATATGGAAAATGGACAGTAATGACTCTTGAAGGCTGGTTCAAAGATAAGTACCTTTTGGATTTATGCTATTTATTGTTTTGATTATTACTTATACTTCCTACATGAATATTGGAGTCTCTAATGCTTCTAAGATCTAAATGAGATGTGATAAGAAAATCCTTCTTGAGGATCATCTAAGGTGCAAGAAAAGATAGCTAGTACAAAAGAAGGTACCTGATGAAAAGGTTCAAATTAGCATCCAAAAATTATGATATGCAAGTAAGAGCTACAAGTTTCACATGTATCTAAATAATTTGAGTTATGTATAGTATTTTAGTTGCAATATTGGATTGCAAGGTAAGCCCTGAAGTATGGAAAGAATATCACCTTCATATGAAAGTAAGTTTGATTTTTGGCACATGTGGTATATTGGTGCTCTTGATATTTGGCAAGTATTTTACATTTTAGAGATGATATTTCTTGAAGCGAGCTAGATACATTGATTTTGATATATTGTGATTTGATACTATTGTTAATTCTTGTGATAAGCACGATAACCTTGGTGATGAAAGTGTAACTATAAGATGGATACTCAAGATCTTCTTGTTGACCTTGGTTAGGTTTTGATAAGCTTAGTAAATTTGACAATATGACAAAATTGCATTCCCTGACTTGATGATTAAGTAATATGATAAAGAAGTGATGTAGTGATTATGATCCATGAAGTATGTCAATACATTTGTCAGGTGCCCTAATTATATGACACTAACCATTGAAAGTTGTTGTCATTTTCATATGTGATGATGAATTAGTTGATGCTAATATGTTATGACTATGATGTACATATGTCTAAGAATCTAATATAGTTTGATTTCATGATCTAACAATTCTGTTGATGCATGACAATACCATGATAGACTAGTTGATGTCTTGATTAATGTTGATTGAAGTGGCGTCCCATTCATAGGGAGAGACTCTCGATAAGATCCCAACACCTACTACTATTTGTAGAAATTGAATAGAAGACACTTGACTACTAAAGGAAGAATTTTGGTCATGAATAAACATATGATGTTGTGGATTTTTTTTGGCAAGTTTTTGAACTTAGAAAAGAAGGTTTCTCCTAATCCAAGCCTCAACTGCTGGGAGAAAGGCTTAAGGGTGTACTTATAAGCCTCCCAATTGCATAGAAGAAGGCATATGGGTGCGGTTGAGCTTGTAGGATATAAAAACTAAAATCTAATGCATAAGATTAGGAACGCACTAGGAGTATAACAAACTTACAAACATGAAGCAAATGATGGAGAGTTCTATGAGCACGAAATATTTTAAGATCTACATAATGTTTGACTTATTATAGAGAATATGAATATCTTGTCTAATATTGTGTTTGCATGGGATTGGAATATGGATATCAATATGTTATCATTGGAACAAGTATATGACAATATTTGGTAAGAACCACAAGAGTTTGGTAATATCTATCTTATTGATTTGACTTAGTATAGATGAGAAATATAGACTTGGGTAATTGATGATGTCTTAGGATTTTGACATGAAGCTTGACAATTCATATATATATTTTGGATTATGGCTTGATTGAATTCATAGTGTTGACAAGTTAAGGTTTTGATCAGATTTGGTTCTTGATAATGGTGATTTTCCTTGATGTGGAATGATATTGCTATGTAGGCATAATTGATTATGTATTGACATCAATGGAATTTGGAACATTGGTTGAAGTGTAAACAATTGTGATTCAATATGAAATGATTTTTATTATATGAATTATCCTTGATGTTTATAATTCATATCATGATTATGTGGATGGACTGATGAATTTTGATATTGTTTGATGACAGTTGCTAATAGAACAAAAAGATAAGGTTGTAACCTAGTATTTGGGTGTGAGATCTTCTTGGCACATGGTTTGAAGAGTTTGTGATATTATGAGAAACTTTTATGGCTTTGATATTATTTTTGGTTTGATAAACATACTTAATTGCACAATATTAATTTGTTTAAGGATGAGCATATTGGTTTGGTAAAGTATTATGTTTTCAAAAAATAGTGTATGGTTTGAAGCAAGCTTCGAGCTTGGTATGTCTGCATTGTAAGTTGCTTGGTAAAACCTGTAAGATGTGTTGATCAAAATGGTCCAAGATATGCCTTTGATTTTAGTTTTATATGTTGATGATCTATTATTAGAAGGCAACAAGCCTTTGATGATCAAAGTAAGAGGGAGTTGGCCTCTAAAATAGATATGGAATACCTTGGCATGATGCACTACTTTATGAGATTACAAGTTTGGAAAAGGAAAATACATTGTGAATTTATTTGGCATGATAGAATGAAAATACTTGGATATCCCGATGGAATTGAATTTTAAGAAGTTATCTAGAGATATCGTTGAATTCAAAATTGATAGTTTATTGAAGCATTGATGTTCCTTGTAAAAAAAATCTAGACATATGTTGTGCAGAGAATGACTTGAGTCAATTCGTGATTAAGTTGCTTCATACACATTGGGTTTTTTTACAAGCACCTTTTGAGATATTTGCATGGGACGGTCATTCTTGGTCTAAGGTATACTACATGATATGTATGATTGCATGGATGCACTAATGTTGAGTGGGCTAGAAAGCATTATCAACAGAAAGAGCACATATGCGTGCTACTTTATAGAAGTCTGTCGATTTAAGTGTGACCGAGGTTGAGTACATTATTGCTAGAATGGCTAGCTATGGGGCAGTTTGGTTCTATGGGGCAGTTTGGTTGAGGAATCTCTTTGGTGAGTTGTTTGACTAGGTTGTGGATATGACATTGATACATTGTGACAATTAAGAGTGGGATCCAATTGGCATAAAATACTGTATATTGTTGAGTCTGAGATATATCCATGCATTGAGACAACACTGCTATATGAGACAAGCTTAAGATTGTGGTTGTTTCCTCCATGAGAGGAAGGATGAGTAAGGTATCCTTTTGTGACATGTATTTATTCTAACATAATATTTGACTTGATGAACTATATGAACAGGAAAATCAGAGGACTATTGTTCTGGGTAATGTATAAGGAAGTGTGATTGAGCTATTCAATGATATATTTAAGCTAGTACCAGATATGAGCATGTTGACATGTTTATGATTTACAGAGAATGGGGTTGGTCGAGGGAATTGAGCCAACTCTTCCTCCCTGTCTGACCTCCTAGGGTAAGGAATTCAGATGTAGGGCTCGGGGGTTGAGGAATCTTAGGACAATAGCGTATCGCCCCTAACTTTCACCCATAGGGTGGAAGATGTTTCTCTCCTATCTTGGTCTATGAAGTATACCCTAATTGGCATCTATCTTTCCCACCCATTTGGCCAATGGGTGTTGGCTTCTTGACTTAGGCACAGTCCTTACGACTTATGGTAAGTGGTATCCTACTCCAGCTAGATATGCAGGCATTCTATTAAATGAATCCTCAGGGTCATTGCTAGGAATATCAACATCTAATAGGATGGCTGTGATCCTTACCTCATATAGTAAGTGGTATCTCACCCATTGATTGGACAATGGGATGGTTGTGTTCCTTGCTTGGTAAGTAGTATCTCATATATTGCTCGACATAGGGTGGAAGTTGTATTCTCCCCTATGAGATGAATCGTGGTGAGAGTGTCCCATAAGGCCTTCCTCGCTATTGTGGACATGAGGTGAGAGTGTCCCATAGGACCTTCCTCACTGTCATTCGATTTCGGGTTGAGATAGGCTCCTGATGTGATTTCAGGTTCAACTGGCTCCTTGATGTTTCTCGAGTAGTAGCATTGGGCTTCCCATTGGAAAATGATTTTATGTGGCAAAAGTGACTCCTCAATGAATAGAGGGTGGTAGCTTGGACTACCCTCTAATGTGAAAAAAATTCTTCTTTTAGATTCTCAAGTGTTCAACATATGAGCAGAGTAGCATATGCAGAGATGGGAAAATGAGCATAGATGAGAACATATGAGCACATGTGAAGAGATGAGTCGAGATATTTAGTGACAAGATTTGATGAAGACGAGATATTTCTGATATGACATATGTTGCAATTGGCAATTTCTCCCTAGTTGAGAAGGAGTGTTAATTTTGGTAGATCAGGGACAAATGCCCTCCTTTGGACAATGTTCCTCTTCAAATAAGACCCCTACTAGCCCTTGGAAGAATTTAATTTGGTTAAGGAAAACTCTATTTTAATATAGAAACCCCCATGTGCACAAAAAGGATAGGTCGTCCCAAAAGGAAATTGGACACCCCTGAATGGCTATAAATACAAGTCAAGAGCCCTCATTTGGAGATCATCAATCATTCTTATTTCTTTGTCTTAGCTCACATAGGTTTGAGGTTGGTTCACTCAGGTCTGAAATTAGAGGATTTGTATCTCGCACATGTGATTATGGTTTTTGGTTCTCAGCGGCAGGGTTTCCACGAGATATTTTTAGTTACAATTGTAGGCACACAAGCCTATGCGTGTTGTTGGAACGTTTCATCTGCACAAAAATCTCTCTCTCCGTGCCGTTGGAACCTAGGGTTTGTTTTTGATAGTTGACTGCAAATTCTGAAAGTTGATGACAATTGACCATAGGCTCGGAAACATTATCTTTGATTAATATTATTATTGGGTTCATCTTTGGGATATTGTTTGGTTGATTTTGTTGGATAGTCTTGTGGATAAGGAATTGGATTATTGTACTCTCTCTTTACTGAATCAGTAAATGAAAATATAAAAAGCATAGTAATTTGAAAGGTTTTTCCCCCTTTTAGGGTTTTTCCTTGGTCTTTGACCAATCATGGTGTCTCTATGTGTGAATGATTTTCTTCTATTGTTCCTTTATGTTCCACTGCATTGATGATGATATTGTTATTTCTATATAATTTCATATGTTGTTGAATAATGTTATGATGTTGTGGGGTGAATTCAGTGTGTAAATAATGAAATGCAATTATCTAAAGTGAAGAACAATATAGCCCAAGAAAAATTAACACCTAGCTATATATGTTGAATCATGCCCCAAAGCCCTAAATATATATGCTTAGATGAATCCCTAGAAATACATGTGGAAGCATGCCCTAAAGACCTAAATCTATAAAACCATATGAATTGAAAATTAGTTGGAATGCTAGCCCTAAGTCTATGCATGCATAAAAGAAGTCCTAAATGTATATGCCTAGATTTTCTATAAAACCCTAAGGGTTGTCATAAAAGATATTCTTGGAAGGATTTTTTTTAGACATTAGAATAAATTTCTTTAAAAAACCCTTTGACCAACTTAAAGAAGGCTTCAAATCCTTACCAACATGACTTTTCCCATTCATTAATTCATTATCACTATGGACTCATTGATTTTTTTAAATTTCATAAAACTAATTATGAACCCTACTCAAGTCGACCTCACTAAAACACTAGTTGACCATCCCACTAGACATGACCATTCAAACCTTTGCAAAAAGTTATAAATACAAGTCATGATCAATTCTTTTGGAGCATATTGGTGGAGATAAGAAGTGTAAAGGAAAGTGAAGGAAACAATTCACAACTCATGAACTCAAATAGCAAGACATAGACTTATTTGGACAAACTTATTGTGTATTCTCTGTGCATTAATCTCTAAATTTCAAAATTATGAATCCATTTGGGAAGAAATGCATTATATCTCTATCCAAATATAAAAATATTGTGGAAGCTGCTAGACCTTGTGAAGGCTACTTGCAATTCTAAGGAAACTGTATTTATGCCCTCAGATCTGTGAGCAAAATCTACAGAAAGCTTTGACCTATGATAACTCTTGAAATTTGTGGTGGGATATTTCTCGACCTATAATGGCAGCTTTGTTGACTAGAAAAAACAAATTTCTAAGGATTTTGGAACTGTATCTTCTCAATTGTGATCCTCGATCTGTGACAAGTGAAGTTCAATCAATGGAGACCAGAGTTCAGACCTAAAGACACTAGAAATTATTACAAAAGCTTGGACTTGGAGCAATTTTAAAGTTTGGAATTTTTTAGGACCTTGAGACATTTTGACAGAGCATATTATAGACCTTTATTACAGTCTATGGAGTAATGACTACAACACTTGTGATACGTTTTTGAATATATTTTTGTGAAGTTTTTGAGGAGCTAGAGGAGATAGTTCTGTGGAGACTACAAGTACGCCTTGTAAAGCTAAGCCTCTGTGGCCCACAATGTTTATACTCTGAGATTGAAATTCAATTGCTAAATGCAAATATCCTGAAGTGGAGGATAGTGTTTTGACATCAAAGCATTCTATTGGGCATATTTTTAGAAGAATTACTTAGGGCATCCTGAATATTTGTTAATGAATGTTCCTTGAAAGATTGCTCAAGTCACTATTGGAGACACTTTGTAAATAAATACCTTCAAGCAACATGTTGAAGAACCATTGTAGGAAGTTCTTAATTGTCTATAGAAATTCTTGATTAGGAAGATTTTTTGGACTTGGTTGGGCATATTTATTGCGTAAGTTTGGTAGCCTTGTTAGGCTTAGATAGACAAAACTCGCCGAAATCTCCTCTTGTGAACAAAATAGGGCCAAGTTGAGGCACTCTCTGAAGCTACTTTGAAGAGCTTGAAGACTTGTTTGGAGAGTACCTTTAAGACCTTGTTGGGAAACCCATTGGATCAATCATTGAAGAACCCTTGAAGCAACATTGTTGACGCTATAATGAAGCATTCTTTGAAGAAGCTTGCTTATGTAGAAATGAAGAGTTTTGGAGACACATACTAGCCTTGTTGAAGATGATCTCGATGGAGTAGTCCTTGGAGAATTTAGTAGCATTGTTGAAGATCATTCTGGACTTGTTGAAGAGTATTTCGGAAGTTTTGAGGTAGTACTGAAATTACCTTGAAGAATTGAATCAGAAGCAGAGGGTTGGAGCCTTGGAGGATTAGAGTCCTAAAAATACTAGGCTGGACCCTAAGCAAGTAGAGAGGATTGGAATCTTCAGGAAGACCAAGTTGGTGCTTGGATAAGTACATGTTGGAGCTTGGTTTATTTGAAGATTGGAGTCTTCATCTAGGGTTGGAGCCTTGAAGCATTATTGTACTTGATTCATTGTAAAGAGGATTGGATCCCTCATCAATTATTGTTAGTAAAATTATTTATTTGGATGTTCATTTTGTGTTATATTTTTAAGAGATCTTAACCAGTAAAATAAAAATTGTAAAAGTAAATACTAATTCACCTCCCCTCTCTATATTTCCAACATTGTATCCTTAGGGATGATTTGAAATATAATTTATAATAAAGAACAACAAACAATATTTGACTTCTTTTCAACCCTAATTAACAAGGTAATCCAAGAGACAAGACACTAAATGTGTGCCAACATGTTTCAACCTAATGGGGAAATCTTATCATGCAAAAGCAAGATTTGAAATTCACTTTATGAAAGCTAGAATGACAACAGTAAATATGCCCCAATATCTTCAATATTAATACTATACCCTTAACAATTTCAACGTTAAATTATGTCAAATTAGTGATATATATAAGTGATAGAAACTAACAAATCATGAAGATAATGCTAGTTGAAAATAAAATCTACAGGAAGAGAATTTTAGCTAGTTTAAAACTTCACATAAACACACAATGAATTTAATTACATACTCTTACTATCGTATAAGATGGTATAAACCTCCAAGGTCTCTAAAACCCTAGATAAGGAAAATAATGAAAACCATAGCTCCATAAAAAAATTTCCATTATCTAGCATCAACACTAGCAAGTCTTCTTGTCTCCAAGTAAGATGTCTCTTATCTCCTCTTATTATCCAACAATAAAAACCATAGGACTTATTACTAAATATTAGATTCTTGCCACCTTAGGGTAGAAATTCTAACACTAAACTTCAAGAGTGCTCAAGAAATCATAACACTTGAAGATACGAGAGATAAAGTACAAAGAGGAATATCCAAGAGAAAGAGGGACTAAGGTTCTCTTCTCCTCACATATCTAAATGAAAGAAGAAGATGATGCTTTTGAAAGGAATCTCTCCTAACTTTAAATATATGAGAGGCGAGGGAGGCCAACAATGCAGAAGTGGGCCTAAACCGTTACAAGCAACATACTACAAATAAGTAGATCCACACAAGTGAAGCACTATAATATTATGATACACATGTCAAGCTCCACAATTATGACAATCCTTAAGTACAGATCCAAGGAAAGGGCACACCTCATGCAAGGTATAATGATCCTCCTCCATGTGTTCCAATGCTTCAATGCCTCTCCAAGTTAATGTGACATTTCCAATTCCAATCACCTACATGTCTACTCCATTGACCCAAGATGGTATAAGTCAAGTATAATCCTCCATGTAAGTGATCCAAGTAACCTCATGCTATCTAGGGATCAACCTCTTCCTTTCAAATGCAAAATGTTTGTCCTCCAATGTAGGGTGTTTTCCAAGAAAGTAACTTCTCCATGTGTCTAACATGTATAATGTCACAAAGTCATATGAAGATCTTTGACAATCCAAGGAAGAATGTAATGCGAGCATCCATATGCAGCCTAACAATAAATGAGTAAGTCGTACTCAATGTGCAAGTATATCACATGTTAACCATGGCCAAAATTGATCTCTAAGGTGTTGTGGATATTCCATTGGAATAATTCATCATGATAGACCTTGTAATACTATCAAATCTTAGATTATTCAACTTTATTTTCCTTATATTCAGGATTAGTTAATTATTATCTTTCTTCAAATTGATGAAATAATTGAAATATGAAATGGAAAGAACAGGAATATAAAAACACCATCCATAGAAATGAACATAAGATTTATCTTAGGAACATAATGCAGGGGAAAAACTAGCTAGAAGGCGAGGCCTATCATCTTCTCTATTGGATTTAGAAAAAAAATGCACATACAAAGGAATAGGAACATTGATGGAGTTATATTTTTGACACCATGGCCTAAATAACTGCTACAAGATCCTCCTCCTCCTCTTCTATGCTCTAAAAATACCACTCTCAAATGTTTTTCTCAACTATGGAACAAGTACAATGAAAAATAATGGAACCCCTTTTCCTCCTAGCGGCATGATATCTAACATAGCCTAATAGCCATCTAGGACAATGATTTTATTTCCTCAACCTTCAATGGGATAATGTTTTGGACCTTATAGAATCTTCTTGAAATTCCACATGTGGCTAGCCCCACATGTGTGAATAATGAGGCTAACATGGCATCCACTTGTACCATGGTGATCAACTAGTGGGAGGCATAAATTTCACATGCTGACTTTGACTGAAGTGACCCTTAAACTGTTGGAAACGTTTTGGAGTGTAGAAATATGTTGTGGGGGTGGATCTATGCTCATAAAGGTTTGACCCTAAAATATTCCATTTTATATCTTAAAATGAATCCAAAAGGTTCTAGGCCCAAATTTTCCAAACTAGAACCTATCCCTAAATTGGGTCCTACAAGGCAATCCCTCCAATTTTTCCACCTAGAATATATCAAGATAGATGAAAAAATTATATGATGATCCAATTTTTATCATAACCATACACAACCATACACCATGCACCCCACATTTCATGAAACAACCCCAAACACAATGTAAACAGTTTCAAAGTAATTGTGAAAGATAAAAAGGCTTGTAAGTTCCAGTTCATCCTACACTAGGCTGATATATGAAAGTTTAGAAAGCCATTCATTTTCCAAGATAGAATGGGAACCTAGATCAATTGAGATATCTTTGATCCTTGAGGAAGACATATGATACATGAAACTAGTCAATAGATAAGTGGAAGGGGATGATTTGGTTAGAGAAAGATAGAAATCAAGATCTCTCAACATGCATGAGCCAAGAAAGGGTATTGAAATCTAATCAACACATAACAAATTCTTGAGGAATTTGAAACATAAATAAGGAAATGTTGTTAGTAAAAAAATGTGTGAGCTCATTAGAAAGGGGAACCACTAAGAGAGAAAAATAATAGAAGCCTTATAGAAAAAATTTGCTCGAGTAAAAATCAATAAGCTTAGTAGAAGAAAATAAAGAAAGTTTGCTAGAGCATAAGCATTTGGTGATGTAACAACCCCTGGTTGATTTTCCATGTAAATAAAATATATGACCAAGTTTATGGGACACATATTCCAAGATGAATGTTGGGCAAAACATAGTGATGGGTATCACGTATGATTAATTAATGTCCATGGAAATAGGCAAAGGAAAAGTGGCAATAATTGGCATTTTATTTATGAAAATAAAGGAAAATAGGAGAAAAGGAAGGTGAAGAGACACAAATTTGCATGAGAAGGAAATTGAAGGAAAAATGAAGGAAGATGAAGAAAATAGAGGTCTCAATGATAAAAATTCTCCTGAGGATCAGTTGCTATCCTTTTGACAATTTTGGGTTGATATCTCTTTCATTATCTCATTCTCTCATACTCTTGCACACTTAAAGAAATATTGGAGAATTCTTGGAGTATGTTTGGAGCACTCTAGAATTCACTAAGATTGGAGTAAGAAGATAGAGGAAAGAAGGAAAGCACAAGGGAAGAAATGCTCTAGCAGCCTTGGAACGACTTGGGTTGAGTTACTAGTCATGGATCCTAGGTTGGGACAAACACTCTAGAGCCCTTGGTGGGTTGAGTTACTAGTCCTAGGTGACGGGTTGGAAAAACGATTTAGATGCCTGGAAGGCTGTGGGTTGAGTTACTAGTTCCTAGAGCCCTAGATAACTTGGGTAGAGACTGATTTGGTTGGTGTTAATGATGTCCAACTGTAGAGGTGGAATTACTATGGTTGTGTGTTTATGCGATTTGGACTATGGAAGCCCTAGTTGGTTTGTCTTGGTTTATTCCATGAGATCCCACATTCATGCTTGGAATATGGCATGGGGGTGATTGACTTAAAGAGAGATTTGGTTTAGCCCAACCTATGGTTGGGTGGTACGTAGAAGTCCCTGGATTGGTTGGTATTTTCATATGTTATTATGATATGTTTTCCTATTATGGTATATGAGTATTTGCACTGATTATGTTGGTGATATTATTGCTGATTTTCCATGGTCTCTATGTTGGTTATATGATGTGTACCATCTATGGATTTTGTCATTAATTGTTTAGTTATTGATGATTGATGAATATGCAGACTAATAATTGTTTTTGTAACTATGTGGACAGGGAATAAATCCTTCCTAATTATTCTTAGATGAATCTTAGACTCTTATGATCATATATGCATTCATGACCTGTAGCTTACATGTTTTCCATGTGTTTGATGAAATGTATGTTATGGAATAGTCATGTCTTGGGGTTAGTTCTTGTTCAAATTTTGTATGAAAATATTTGTCATTGTGTCATTTATCATTATGAGAATTTACAGGCAGTTCTAGGCAGTGGTTTGGAGGCTAGCTTGGAAATGTGAGTTAGATCTTAGGACCGCACCCGATGAAGTAACAATTTTGAGCTATAACCACATGGAGGCAGAGTTATGTATGCAGTTGGAGGCCTATAATCACACCCAGGCCTTTCCATGCATGTAGTTGTGGGCTTAGGGTAGTGAAAAAGAGCCCCATCTCAGGGTTTGGTCACTTGGGGTGGTCCTTTGGCCCCTGAGTATCCTGTAGCCTGAGGGATGTTACGAGTTGTCAGTTTGTCGGAACCACTTCCATAACTTCAGCTTGGAGGTCTTGTCATGTCATAGTAACTCTTCATATCATGTTTACTAGGGAAAGCCAGTGAAATTGGGTAAATCTGGAAGGATACATTTACAGATTGGTATGAGAGCTTCTAGGTTCAAATACTTAGACTGGATGGACTAGATGTGATTTTTATGCATGCATGTTAGTTGTTGATGTGATTGTTATGCATGCATTGTGATGGTCATTGTCGTGGTCTTGTGTTGTCATGATGTTAATGTTGAGACTATAT
>APFE030593798.1:47948-113286 GCA_000404065.3 Pinus taeda | reverse complement strand
ACTGATTTGTGCAGACGATATAACCTCCCTTGAACTTCACTATAGTATGTTTGATTATGTTTATATTTGGTTATCTGACATGGAATGTTTACAGGAAGAAGATAAAATATGTCAAGAAAAGTGGTGGATTAAAGTTCACATGACTCCCCTTATATATTAGATGATAAACAAAGAGATGAGTACTCTCCTGACATAGAAGACACCTTGAGAATTTTAAATGCAAAGATCAGAAGTTGTAAACCAGATAATGACAGGATCATTTAGTCATATGAAAGACTTGCCAGGGCACAAGAAAATAAAAAAAAAGGTCAATGCAATTATCCTTCAGAGTTTATCATATTTCTAGACGTAGGGATAACCAAGAATCAGTTATGAACACGAGGAAAGGAAAAATGGGGCATATGGTAGCACGTCTAATGGAGGGCATAGGTCAGATAGGGATGACACAATCATATGTGGTATATGGACAGATACGCCTGACAGGAGAGGTAATGTTTATGGATTTTATTCTAGTTCCATATTAGAGAGAAAACATGGTCATCATCACTATCACCTTACAAAAAGAGTGAGAATCAATACTTGCTAGATGAGTTCAAGAAATCCAAGCCTCCTACCTTTGATGGAGAGTTGATGAAACTAGAAGACGCAAAATCATAGTTGCTTGGGATGAAGAAGTTCTTCGAGCTGCATGATTATATTGAGAACATGAAAGCCATGATAGCTATTTTTAATCTCAAAGGAAAAGCAAACATCTAGTGGGAAGATGTGAAGCGTGTCAAAGGCAATAAGACAAAGGAATTGAGTCTGCATGAGTTTAAGAGACTTTCAAAAAGAAGTACTTATCAGAGATATACTATGACGATAAGGCTAAGGAGTTCTATGAATTGAATATGGGATCTATGACAAATGAAGTGTATAAAACTAAGTTCTTGGAGCTGTTGTGATGTGTACCATATCTTAAGGATGAGAAGAAGAAGGTTCAAAGATTCATTACTGGATTGCCATTAGCATTTAAGGATCAAATTGATTATGATGAGCCTTGGACATTGGAGGATGTAATTGGGAAGTTAAACATTGTTATGAGCAATCCAAGGGTAAGTCAGAACCTATGAATGGTTGGAAAGGTAATGCCAAGGCTAAGGGAAAGTGGGATAAGAAGTGAGGAAGACATAAAG
Source organism: Pinus taeda (assembly GCA_000404065.3). Classification (NCBI taxonomy): domain Eukaryota; kingdom Viridiplantae; phylum Streptophyta; class Pinopsida; order Pinales; family Pinaceae; genus Pinus; species Pinus taeda. The sequence goes on along the minus strand of APFE030593798.1, from coordinate 112,111 downwards.
ATGTAGGTAACAAGGAGAATGTAGCGTCATACATGAAATTCAATGCAATTGATAAAGGACAGAGATTTTAGTGTGAGGATTAGAACAAGGGTGATGGAAGGAATCCTTTGGAGTGTTGGACTTGTGGCAAGGATCATCATAGGAGATATTGTCCAAACATCAGGGTGGCATACCTCTGATTTATAGTGCTCAGGAGGCACAGATAGTTGGGGATGTTGGAAAAAGCATTCCTTGGATTTGAGTAGCATTGGATAATAGGTAGGCTGATCATCAGAAATCTATTATCAAGATGGAAGGTAAGCTTTGCGATCACATTTTTTATTATTTTATTGACCCTAGATCTAACTATAGTTATATCAATATTGACCTGGTGCATAAGTGTTTCTTGAATAAAGAAGTTAGAGTCTTGGTTGGTGCAGTTGGCTACATGTACCGAGAAAGGAGTTCATTATTAGGTGAGATCTTGTGCATTTGAACTAAATGGTATGTCTACATCAATGCATATAAATGTGCTTTTGTTTGGATCATACAATATGATGTTGGGTATGGATTGGTTGTACATTCACAGAACTAAGGTAGATTGCTATAATAAGGCTATTGAGTGTTTGGATGATGATGGAGAGAGGAGAAGCTTATAGGGTAAGAAGAAGCCTACGTTAGTGAGAATAGTTACAACTATGTAGGAAAAGTGCAGTAGCAGGAAAGGGTGTGTATGTTGCAGTTCATATTTACAATGATAAAGGGAAGGATGTTGAGGATGCTAAAGCCTTGAAGAAGTATCCAATTTTGTAGCAGTTTCATGTATACTTCCAACAAAGATTTTAGAGTTACCACCTCATAGGGTAGTGGAATTTTCTATTGAGTTGATGTTGGGAGCAACACCAACATCAAAGGAACCTTACAAGGTGAGCACTCCAGAGTTGGTGAAATTGATGTTGCAGGTTCAATGAATGATTGATAAGGGATACATTAGGCCAAGTGTATCGCTTTGGGGTGTGCCAATATTATTTGTGAAGAAGAAGAAAGATACTCTTAGGTTGTGTATTAATTACAGGAAGTTGAAGAAGGTGACGATCAAGAATAGGTACCCATTGCCGAGGATCAACAATTAGTTTGATTAATTGAAGGGAGAAAAAATGTTCTCAAAGATTGACTTGAGATGAGGATATCATCAGGTACAGATCAAAAAGAAGACATTTACAAAACCACATTCTGTACCACATATGGGCATTATGAGTTTGTAGTAGTTCCTTTTGGTCTTAATAATTCTTTAGGTACTTTCATGTGTTTGATGAAGTGTGTTGCGTCCTTATCTAGACAAATTTGTGAGTATTCATTGATGACATATTGATATATTCTAAGAAAGAGAAAGAGGATGTAGAACACCTAGTAGCAGTGTTAAGATTGTTGATAGAGCATTAGTTGTATTCTAGGCTTAGTAAGTGCAATTTCTTTCAGACATAAGTTCATTACTTGGGACATGCTATTTCCAAGGAAGACATAGTAGTGGACCCAAAAAAGACTAGAGCTATCATTGAGTGGTAAACTCCTAGGAATGTGGATGAGGTCAGATCATTCATGGGATTAGTAGGTTACTATAGGTGGTTCATTAAGAACTTCTCATGGATTTCCTATCCTATTACATCTTTGCAATGAAAATGGAAGGATCTTGAATGGACTAAGGAGTGTGCAACAAGTTTTATGCAGTTGAAGTAGTTTCTTACAAATGCTCTGGTTTTGAAGATTGAAAATCCTAACAAAGAGTTTGTGGTATGTACAGATGCTTGTAAGAGGGAAATTGGTGGAATCCCGATGAAGGAAGGAGATGTGGTATGCTATGAGTCAAGGAAGTTGAATGAGCGTGAGCAGAACTATGTGACTCATGATCTCAAATTGGCAGTTACCATTCATGCATTGAAGATGTGGAGACATTATCTTCTTGGCAGGAGGTTTATTTTGATGAGTGACCATAGTGGGTTTAGGTGCTTGTTTGACCAACCTAATCTGAATGCTAGGATATCTAGATGGTTTGCAACTTTTAGTGAGTTTGATTTCGAGATCAGGTACATTAAGCGAAATGAGAAAAAGTTTGTAGATTCTCTTAGTAGAAGAGTGCAGGTGAATCACATTGCAATAGTGAGTTCTTATGGGAAAGACTTGCATGAGTGGATCTTACACGTAGGATAACATGATGACAAGTATCAATAAGTGAGGCACATGTTACCACAACAAGGTGAAGGTAATAGGGATGAGGAGTATCACCTCACCACATATGGCTTAGTCAAATTTATGAACATGAATTATGTACCAGATGACAACGAGCTCAAGAAAATTATCTTGAGGGAGTTTCATTTTTAGCCATATTCGGGTCACCTGGGATATCAAAAGACATTGAAAACAATTAATAAGTTCTACCATTGGCTGATCTTGAAGAAAGAGGTGGTTGAGTTTGTTGCGAGATGTTTGGATTGTCAGTAGGTAAAGCCAGAGTGTAAGCATCTAGGTGGGTTATTGCAGTCGATTCCATTTCTAGAGTGGAAATGGGAGGTCATTTCCATGGATTTCAATAGAGGTTTTCTAATGACATCAAAGCAACATGATTCTATTATGGTTTTGGTTGATAAGTTAAGTAAGGTAGATAATTTTATTGTAGTTAAGTCTACCAATTCAGCTAGTGAGGTAGCATATATTTTTCATTCAGGAGATAGTGAGATTGCATGGTGTTCCTAAGAATATTGTATTTGATAAAGATGCCAAGTTATTTTCCAGGTTTTAGAAGGATTTATTTGTAGGTTTGGGGATAAAGTTGGCCGTCAATACAACTTATCATCCATAGATAGATGGATAGATAGAGAGGGTTAAGAAGATTCTTGAGGACATGTTGAGGATGTACGCCATGCATCAATAGAGGATGTGGGAAGAGTATCTTCCATTGGTAGAGTTTGCATATAATAATGGGTATCAAGAATCCTTGAGAATGAGGCCCTTTGAGGCACTTTATGGGTGGAGTTGTAATCATCCTATAAGATGGAGTGATCTAGTGAATAGGGTATCAATTGGACCAAATATTTTGGTAGAGATGGAGCAAGAAATGTAGGATATTAAAAGGAATTTGAAGGCAACATAAGACAAAGGAAAGAGTTATGCAGATCAACACAAGGTATTTAAGGAGTTTCAAGTTTGGGAGCATGTGTACTTGTGCATTAAGCAAAGGAGTAAATCCTTGAGAATTGGATCATGTGCCAAGTCGACACCTTGGTATTGCGAGCCTTTCGAGATCCTTATGAGGATTGAACTAGTTGCCTATAGACTTGCACTGACTCTGATAGTGAAATTCCATGATGTTTTCCATGTTTCATTGATGTTGATCATGTGTTTGAATGGTATGTATTGTAGGTGGAACCAGAGGGAGAATTTCATCTAGAACCACAATGCATATTGCAATAGACACAACTCATGCTCAAGAACAGAGCAATTCAGTAGGTTAAATTGTAGTGGAAGCACTTTGGTCCTGATGAAGCTATAGGGGAGATGGTTGATCAGATGTGGGCTATGTATCCTTTATTATTTGTTGGTTCGAGAAAATGAATTTTTGGTATATGTATAGGTATGTATGGATCTTGTTATAGATACCGCAATGAGTTGTGTTAGAAATCTCCAATAAACGATATGATCATCATGTTTGTAATGTTGGTCATGGTTTGCAGTAGTTGTTCATTATAAATACCACATCAAGTTATGTTATAAATCTCCACGGGTAGTATGTTTTGTTTTCAATAGTTTGTTGGTCATAGAACACCAAGGATGGTGTTCCCCCAAGGGGGAGGGTTTTGTGACAACCCCTAGTTGTTTTTCCATGTAAATAAAATATATGACCAAGGTCATGGGATCCATATTCCAAGCTTAATTTTGGGAAAAACAAAGTGATGGGTATCACTTGTGATTAATTTATGGATATGGAAATAAGAAAAGATATTGACAAAGGCAAAGTGGTAATAATTGGAATTTTATTTATGAAAATAAAAGAAAATAGGAGAAAAGGAAGGTGAAGAGATAAAAATTTTCATGAGAGGGAAATTGAAGGAAAAATGAAAGAAAATGAAGAAAATAGAGGCCTTAATGATAAAAATGCTTATGAGGAACAATTACTAGCCTTTTGATAGTTCTGAGTTGAACTCTCTTTCATGCTTTCATTCTCTCATACTCTTTCACACTTAGAGAAATCTTGGAGCATTCTTGGAGCATGCTTGGATCACTCTAGCATTCACTTGGATTGGAGAAAGAAGGAAAAGGAAATCAGGAAAGTGCAAGGGAACATTTGGATTAACAACTACAGTTGGATTTCTTTGTAGGTAATAGGTTGCAAGTGTGATTTCCTTGCTGATTTATGGATGCATGGTATATGCATGTGATGTTCTGGTTATGTATTGTCATTGGCATGGATATTTCCTAGATTGACAATGGTTTTAGCCTTTCCTTTCCATTTCCTAGATAGCCATGGTGTTGTGGGTTTTTCCACTTGGTTATTTTTTGATTGGTTCTCATGTTCCTTATGGATGCTATAACCACCTCTTCCCATATGTACCCAATTTCACTAGTCTTCCAGGGTAAACATGAGATGAGGAGTTACTATGACATGACCGAACTTCCAAGCTTCAACTATGAATTTGGGGATGACACTAACAACTCATAGACATCCCTCAAGGCTCACACAACACTCATGCACCAAAGAACCACCCCAGCTGACCAAACCCCAGGCTGAAGCTACTTTTCCCACAACTTAACCCCCAACTGCATGCACAAGCCTATAAGGGTGCAGTTTTAGGGCTCCAACAACACACATGACACATATTCCATGCAGTTATATCCCAAAACTTCTAGTTCAAATGGTGCTATCTTGAAATATGAGCCACAATTCTAGGCCAACCTCCAAATGATTTCCCATAATTGTTTGAGACTTTCCAGAATATTTATTGACATGAGGACAAAGCTTAACATTCAAACTCAAACCAATATATTGACCTAAAATGCCTAGAACACACTAGATGTTTTGTCAAAAACATGACAAACATGTAAGCTACTGGTCATGAATACATATCTAGTCATAATAGTCTGAGATTCACCTAAGAATCACCAAGAAGGCTATATTCCCTCACCACATAGTTGCAACAACACTTATTAGTACTTACATTCATCGATCAATCAATAAATAAACAATTCATGACAAGAGCCATAGATGGTACACATCATATAACCATCATATAACCATAAATTAGCCAACATATAAACCATAGCAACTCAACCGTAATATCATCAATATAATACTATAAATGTTCATACATCACCATAAGGAAATGTCTCATATTAACATAGGAAGATACCAACCAAGTTAGGGACTTCCATGTACCACTTGACCATAGATTGGGTTGAACCAAATCTCTCTTTCATCCAATCACCCCCACACCATATTCCAAGCATGAATGTGGGATCTCATGCAATAAAACGAGACAAAACCAAACTAGGGCTTCTAAAGGACAAACCACCTCAACCCTCAACCATAGTGATTCCATATCCACAGTCGGACATCACTAACACCAACCATATCAGTCTCGACCCAAGTTTTCCAGGGCTCTCGGAACTAGTAACTCAACCCACAACCTTCCAGAGCTCTAGGGTGTTTGTCCAACCTGGCTCCAGGGACTACTAACTTAACCCACCAAGGGCTCCAAAGTGTTTGTCCCAACCTAGGCTCTAAGACTAGTAACTCAACCCAAGTTGTTATAGGTCTTCCAAATCGTTTGTTGCAACCTACAACCATAATAAATTATGAGCACCAATTAAAAATAAATCAAGTGGAAAAACCTACAACATCATGACTATCCAAGAAATGGAAAGGCAAGGCTAAAACCACTATTAATCCAGGAAATCCTCCATGCCAATGACAACATATAACCACAAAATCACATGCATATACCATGCATCCATAAATCAACAAGGAAATCACATATGCAACCTGTTACCTGCAAAGCAATCTAGTTGTACCCGTTGATCCACATGTTCCCTTGCGCTTTCCTACTTTCCTTTGCCTTCTTTCTCCAATCCAAGTGAAACTCGAATGATCCAAACATGCTCCAAGAATTCTCTAAGTGTGCAAGAGTATGAGAGCTCTACCCAAAAACGTAAAGAAGCCATGAACTAATCCTCATAAGCCTTTTTATGATTGGGGCTTCTATTTTGTCTATTTTCCTTCATTTTTCATTAAATTCCTCTCTCATGAAAATATGTGACCCTTCGCCTCCCTTTTCTCCTATTTTCCTTGATTTCATAAATAAAATTCCAATTAATGCCACTTTGCCTTTGCCAATTTCCATAGCCATTAATTTATCACTAGTGATACCCATCGCCATGTTTTTCCCAACATTCATCTTGAAATACCGTGACCTTGGTCTTATTTTTTTATTTACATAGAAAATCAACCAAGGGTTGTTACAAACCCTTCCCCCTTGGGGGAACACCATCCTCAATGTTCAATGACACTTATAAACCAACAAAACACATGTTTCCCATAAAGCCTTATAACACAACTCGATACAACATTTACATCATATCATACTATTGAGACCACGACCATCATAACATGAACACCATACCACTTATTGGAGCTTTATAACACAACTCAATGTGGTATTTAGAACATACATATGCATATACATATAACCAACACAACATCAGACACATGTACCATAATACATCTAGTCAACCAATGAATAAAGAAGGATACATAACCGACATCTGATCAGGTGAAAAGTGCTTCCCCTTCACTTTAACTTGCTTAATTTCTCGGTTCTAGAGCATGAGTTGTTTCCACTGCAATATGAATTATGGTTATGGATGGAATTCTCCCTTTGGTTCCACTTGCAATATAGACCAGTCAATCACATCATCAACATCCTGGACATTCTTTTTAAGAAATGAAACATGGAATACATCATGGGCTTTCACTATTGGGGGCAGTGAAATTTGATGGGCCACTGGTCCAATCCTCTCAAGGATCTCGAAAGGCCCACAATACCGAGGTGCTATCCTAGCAAATGATCCAATCCTCAAGGATCCCCTCTTGGGATTGATGCACAAGTACACACTTTCCCCAACCTGAAACTCCTTAAATAACCTATGTTGATCTGCATAACTCTTTTTCCTATCCTATGTCACCTTTAAATTCATCTTAATAACCTGCATTTCCTATTCCATCTCTTCCAACATATCTGGTCCAATCAATACCCTGTTCGCTGGATCACTCTAGCTTATAGGAGTACTAAAACTCCACCCATAAAGTGCCTCAAATAAACTCATCTTTAGCGAATACTGATACCTATTGTTATAAGAAAACTCAACCAGTGGTAGATACTCTTCCCACTTCCTCTGTTGACCCATAACATACATCCTTAACATATCCTCAAGAATCCTATTAACTCTCTCTATCTGTTCATTTGTCTATAGATGATAAGTTGTACTGAAATCCAAAATTGTCCCCAAACCTGCAAACAAATATTTCCAAAATATGGAAGTGAACTTGGCATCTCTATAGGATACAATCTTCTTAGAAACACCATGCAATCTCACTATCTTCCTGATGAAAAATTAAGCTACGTCACCAGCTAAATTCATAGACTTAATTGAAATGAATTGTTCTACCTTTGTTAATGTGTCAACCACCTCCTTCTTCAAGTTCGAGCAATGGTAGAATTTTTTTAATTGTTGTCAATGTATTTTGATATCCCAGGTGACCTGAATATGACTTAACATGAAATTCCCTCAAGATAAGCTTCTTGAGCTCACTATCATCTGGCACATAAATCCTATTCTTGAATCTCACCAAACCATCTTCCGTGAGATGATAACCCACATCCTGATCACCTGCACTATGCTACTCTAACCTATGCCTAAGCTTCTAGTACCTTTTATCCTGCTACCCTGCCTACAAGATCCGCTCTTGCAAGTTTGTCCCATATGAACTCATAGTTGCAATGTGATTTACTTGCACTCTTCTTTTGAGAGCACCAAAAACCCTATTTTCCTTACCCTTAATGTACCTGATCTCGAAATCAAACTCACTAAGAGTGGACAACCACCTACTTTCCTAGAATTCAGATTAGGTTGGTCAAACAAGTATCTCAACCCACTATGATCACTCATAAAAACAAGCCTCATGCCAAGAAGATAATGTCTCCACATATTCAAATGCATGAATGACAACTTCTAACTCAACATCACAAGTCACATAATTCTGCTCGTGCTCATTCAGTTTCCTTGACTCGTAGCATACCACCTATCATTCCTACATAAGAAATCCACCAAGTCCCCTCTTGCAAGAATTTGTACACACCAAAAAATATTTATTTGGATTTGCAATCTTCAAAACCAAAGCATTTGTAAGCAATTGCTTCAACTGCTCAAAGCTAGTTGCACATGTCTCTGTCCATTCAAACTTATTTCCTTTTTTCTGCGATGATGTAATAGGATAAATAGTATGTGAGAAGTTCTTGATGAACCTCCAGTAATAACCTGCTAACCCCACGAATGATCTGACCTCATCCACATTCCTAGGAGTTTCCCATTCCATGATAGCTCTGGTCTTTTCCAGATACATTTCTATGCCTTCCTTGGAAACAACATGCTCTAAGTAATGAACTTCTGTTTGAAAGAAATTGCACTTACTAAGCTTGGCATACTCTTGATGCTCTCTCAACAATTTTAACACTGATGCTAGGTGTTTTGCATGCTCTTCCTCATTCTTAGAATATATCAATATATCATCAATGAACATTATCACAAACTTATCCAAATAATAATGCAACACACTATTCATCGAACACATGAAATTTTAGTAAAACCAAAAGGAACCACAACAAAATTATAATACCCATACCTAATCTAGAATGGGGTTTTGTAGATGTCCTCTTCTTTGATGCATACTTGATGATATCCTGATCTCAAATCAATCTCTAAAAACACTGTTACTCCCTTGAACTGATCAAACAATTCATTAATTTGTGGCAAAGGGTAACTGCTCTTGATATTCACCTTGTTCAACTTCCTGTAATCAATGCACAACCTGAGAGTACCATCCTTCTTCTTCACAAAAAATATTGGTGCACCCTAGGTTGATACACTCAGCCTAATGTATCCCTTGTCAAGCATTTCCATAAGATTTAACTTCAATTCCACTAATTCCAGAGTGCTCATCTTGTATGGTGCCTTTGATGTTGGTGCTGCTCTTGATATCAACTCATTATAAAATTCCACTTCCCTATAAGGCGGTAACTCTAAAATCTCCGCTGGAAATACATCCTGAAACTACTGCAAAACCAAATTCCTCTTCAAGACTTCAAAATCCTCAACACCATTCCCTTTGTCACTGGAAATATGAATTGCAAACAATAAACACACTTTCCTGCTACTGTGAATTGCCTACATAGCTGTAACCATTCTCATTGATGTAGGCTTCTTCTTACCTTGCAAAATTATCCTCTCTCCATCACTATCCAGGCACTAAATAGCATTATCATAGTAATCCACTTTAGTTCTGTGAATGTAAAACCAATCCATACCCAAAAGCATATTGTATGATCCCAAAGGAAGCACATTTAGATGTGTTGATGTAGACATACCATTCAACTGAAATGCACAAGATCTCACCCAATGATGAACTCTTTTCTTGGTACCTGTAGCTAACTGCACCAGCCATGGCTCTGCATGCACTTCTTTATTCAAGCAACACTTATCCAACAGGCCAGGACTGATATAAATATAGTTATATCCAAGGTCAATCAAAATAGAAACAACTTGATCGTAAAAATTACCTTCCATATCGATAATAGATGCTTGATGATCAGCTCTCCTATTATCCAATGCTGCATAAATTCAAGGAATGCTTTGTCCAAAATCCCCAAATTTCTATGCCTCCTGAGCACTGTAAATATGACGTCTGCCACCCTAATGTTGTAGACAATATCTCCTACGAAGATACTTACCACAAGTCCAACACTACAAACACTTCCTGCCATCACCCTTGTTCTGTTCCTCAGACTGAAATCCTTGTCCTATGTCAACTGCATTGAATTTCCTGTGCAATGCTACATTCTCTTTGTTACCTTCATCCTAAGGTCTTCTTCGCTTCTTATCCCATTTTCCCTTAGTCTTTTCATTAATTTCCAACCCTTCTTAGGCCCCGCCTTACACTTAGACTACTCATAACAATGTTTCAGCTTCCCAATTACTTCCTCTAATGTCCGAGGTTCATCATACTCAATCCGATCCTTAAATGCTAATGGAAATCCACTAAAAAATCTTTGAACCTTTGCCTTCTAATCCTTAATATATGGTACATACCACAATAGATCAAAGAACTTAGTCATATAATCTTCATCCATCATAGATCCCATCTTAAACTCATAGAACTCCTTAGCCTTACCATCATAGTATCTCTATGACAAGTACTTCTTCCTTAAAAGTCTCTTGAAATCATGCCAACTCAACTCCTCTATCTTGATGCCTCTGACACGCTTTACGTCTTTCCACTAGATGCTTACTTTCCATTTGACTGAAAATGTCTATCCTACCTTTCATACTCTCTATATAATCATGCAGATCGAAGAACTTCTTCATCCGAAGTAACCATGCTTTTGCATATTTTGGTTTCTCCAACTCTCCATCAAATGTATGAGGTTTTTCTTTCTTGAAATCATCTAACAAGTATCCCCTCCCACTCCTCCTATAAGGGTGATAGAGATGGTGACCATGATACCTATCTGAACCAAAACTAGTATCAAACCCATAACCACTGCCTCTCTTATTAGGTGTATCCAAGAACCTACCATTTCTAACTGTTTCAACTTTGTCCGACATGTGCAGTCCATGATACCTGCTACCATATGCCCCATTTGTCCTTTCCTCATATCCATAACTGATCTGTTAGCTCTGCTACATACTTCCATCGTTTGAGGGTCAAGTTCAGGCTTGATCGGGGTGTTTATTGCAAAAAGGTGCTCATAGTTGTTGGTTACCTTATTCTTCTACATGTTCCGTATACCCTCATAGCCCCCGTTGCCTTCATTTTAGCTATGTAATCCATATTTCCTTAAGCTCCCCGGGCACCAAGTTTAAACCATCATATAACTGCTAGCACATGACCGTGTGCCTTTCGCCCATCGTCCCCCGTCACATGTGCAATCAAACCCCTTGCCTCAATCGTAACCGTTGGTTTTCCACGTCAAGATTCGACGGTCTACGTTGCTTTTCCCACTCATCAAACCTCGTTGACTTTTCCGACCGGCGATCGTATTCTTCACAATCCGATGTTATTCGTTCCGCCCAGTCCCCTGAGCTGCCCGTGTTTTAACCCGAGGGGAAAGCGGTTCCTTCCCCGTCCCATCGGCCACGTGTCGCCCTCCTAGTGTGATCACGCCCCTCTGTACGCTTACCGTCTTCCTTCGATAAGCGGTGCAGGGAATACCACTTACCGCTTGTCCGTCCTTCCCACTCGTTAACTCTTGTGCATACCCGCTGCCTGGTAACCATTGGATCCCTCTGGTCGGGATCCAATGACTCATCATAGTTTCACTCCCATTTCCTCCCAATTCCTCCTGCAAACTGATCACCACCGTCCCTCTGCGCGATCCAACGGCTGATGTTCATTCCCCACCCTGCTCATACTCCTGCCATGTAATCTTCGTGTCTTTAACCTGTACCATGCATCCAAAGGAAAAAGATGGCCAACATTCAAGTACTCCGAGAAGTTACTCCTCAACAACTGCATTCAAGAGCAGTATGGCCAAAGGACGAGAAAGACAAGCCTCGAGCAGTTAAATGTAACCAGCATTTATGGAATTTCATCTTCTAAGATACTTCACCTACTCGAGGAGGACAACAAAGTACTAGAAAATGTCAAATGTATTCATTAAAGCAACAAATTGCAGCAGAGATTCATCGCAGATAGGTAATGTGGTTGGTGGTCCATTATGACCCCTCCACGCATAGGATAGCAGATATTTTTGTAATCAACCTCTATATATATCCAGAACTGAGAATGTAATAGGGTTGATGGTTTTAGTTTTGATGTAAGGTTCAACTTCTGGAGACTATAACTACTGTGATACTTGCAGCGTTTGGTCTTCATTTTCAGCTCATACAAGCTTCTTTTGCTGTTAATTGCTCACTTTCCACTCCATCTCTGTTCTAGGCTGTGCCTGTTATGCATTTATTCATGTGCTCTTGATATTTAGCATTTGAGGGGTTGTCATCCCACCTCTGTGTTAGAATCTAGTATGTATTATTGAATGTGTTATGCAAGTTTCTGTTTACTTAGTGCCAGAGAGCTGTCATCCTGTCTGTGTATTAAGAAATAGATTTGCAGACCTTTTATTGGTTGCAGTCGGCCATCACATGGTCTTGTGCATCTACGGGTGTGGTCAGTATTCTCCATCTTCACCTACTCTTCAAACCGTGAGTAATTGGTGGTCTAAAGCCTTGTAGTCTGGGGGTGTTCACCCATGTCTGGAGTTAAGCATAGTAGAAGTGGTTATATGGCTTGAATATGCATCATTCCTTCCATTCATCCATTTCCAACATTTTGTTGAGTTTGTAATGTTCTCTGAGATACAACCTAGGAGATTTTCTTGGGGTGATAACATTAATTAGCGTCGTTTCCGGGGATCGAGATTGAAGCTCAGCTTCCCTGGGAGACGACACAGTTCTAAGTTTTGATGATAGACAAAGTCTGGGCACATTTTTGGTTGTAATCATCTATCTGGCGACTCCATTGGAGGAAGACCAACCTTTGGTGACTCCACATTGTAGTTCTGGTTCAGTTTGTGAGGCATACCCGAAAAAATCCTCAGAAATCACCAGCCGAATCAGTGCCTAACCTTGAAAAGATTATCAAGTCGAAGAAAACTTCACAGAAAGGAGCATTAGGATCAGGTAAGCCTAAGAAATATTATGTATCTCTGCAAGAGGAGGCTATAGTTGAGAATGTATTATTTGAAGGTATAGAGCCTAGTAGTGTTAGTAAGAAATTTCCTACAGAGATTCATACAGCTCCTTATTCAATTAGTTCCCCTTTGGATCTCAGTCCAAATAAGACTTCCCTACAGTCCATCTCATTCCCTTATCTCTATCATCCATTTCATTGTTCCCCACTATTCAATCTGCCAGTAGTCTTCCACATACCCCAGTCATGGCAGGCCAGCAAGCTCCCACGAGGATGGAAAGAATTGTAGCTGCTAGGTATGGACCCTTAGTCTTGCCTGTTCCTTTAAATGCTATGCCTGCAGGAGAATACCAAAAATATATGCCTAAGTTCACTGGTACAGATGGGGTAACTTCTAAAGAACACCTTGAGGCTTTTTATAGTTATGCTGATAATTTAGACATTAGTGAAAATGATGTTTGATGGAGAGGCTAGAAAGTGGTTCAGAGAATTGGCTCCTAGATCTATTGCTGATATTGAAGCCTTATATGATGCATTTTTAAAGCACTGGGGAGATAAAAAGGACTTGTTGTATTACCATACTGAGTTTGGTAACTTGAAGAGAGAAAATGGGGAATCTTTGCCTAATTTTAATAAAAGATTCAATAGGATGTATAGTAAAATACCAGCTGAAGTAAAGCCAACTCCCACCTTAGCCAAACTCACTTATGCTAATGCTTTTGACTCTGATTTCTTCTTATTGTTGAGAGAAAGAAGATGTGCCACTCTGGCTGATATGCAAGATGCAACCCTAGAGGTAGAATCTAATATTATGGCTGCAGAAAAGCTTAAAAGTCATGATGACAGAATGAGGCAGAGAGGTGAGGCTTCTTCTTCCTCTGCTTCATCTTCAGAGCCTAAATTAGATAAAATGACTAGAATGATAGAGTCATTAGCTGCTGAGATATCTAAGCTGAAGGTTGAGTAGAACCCTGGAAAGACAAGGCAGCAGAACACATTTGCTCCAACAAATCCAAATCCATACAGAAGAGTAAATGAGTAGTTACAAATAATTCAGAGCGGTAAAGATCCAAATGAAGAACAAAAAATTAAAGCTCCTTTTCAAAATGTAGTCATGGAGGAGGAACAAGCTCAAGATGAGGATGAAATTCATTGCATGGAAGATAAAGGCAGTGTTGCCTTCTTGACACTGGATGAATACGAAGAAGCATTAATACAAAACCAAACCAGTCAAAGGTGGGACAGAGAGGCTATTTTGTAGACTAGTGAACAACAAAAGATATAATCTAAGGTCAAATGCAAATAATGTCAAGGAGAATCCTGCCCAAAGAGCTGTTGTTCAAACAGAGTCACAAAATATCAGACAGAAGAGATCAACAGCTGATTCAGTCATCCTCAAAGCTCCAGTTCAAGAGGTAAGAGGTCCCGACAAGTCACCTTCCCCTTTCAGCTTTGAAGTAGAAGTTCAGAAATTGAAAATATTTGTGCCTCTGTTAGAACTTGTGAAGAGTGAAGTATTTAAAAAGCCTATCCTTGAAGTTCTTGAGCTAAAAGCTGCACAAACCTCCATTGACTCTGTCAATTTGCAAGATGATAAACCTGCAGTTGTGCTGAGCCCTATGACCAAACCTGCTGATGATAATTCTCCATATTTTTATGTCTCCTTAACTATTCATGATAAAATCCTCCACAACTACCTGTTAGACACCGGGGCTAGTCACAATCTGATGCCAAAGGCTGTCATGGAAGAGTTGGGCCTTGATATCACTAGACTGTACCATGATTTATTTTCTTTTGATTCAAGGAAAGTAATATGCCTATGACTGATCAAAGACCTAGCCTTTACCCTAACTCAGCTGCCCATGAAGAGCATGGTGATGGACATTGTGGTAGCAGATGTCCCTCCTAAGTTTGGCATGATGTTTTCCAGAGGATGGATTAAGAGACTAGGTGGGACATTACATAATGATCTATCTTATGCCACTGTCCTAGTTTTTGGAGGAGAGAGCAGGAGATTATACAGAGAAGCACAACTGGCATACATCATCAGTGATGAAAAGAATCCTTCTAATCATCCTATTTATGTTGTGGACACTGATTTTGGAGCATTATTCTCCAAATAGAAGAATCTCAGAAGGCCTCAATGTAGCTTAATAAACCAACAGTTCAGGCCGAGGAAGAGCAAGGAAGTCAATTTTGGGAGATGTTCTTTGATGGAGCATGTTCTAGGGAGACTGCAGGAGCAGGGGTGGTGCTGGTATCTCCAAAATAAGAAAGCATGCAACTGTCTTTTAAGCTGGTCTTCCAAGTCACAAACAATATAGTAGAGTATGAGGCTCTGATATTGGGCCTAAAAGTAGCTAAAGACAGAGCAATCAAGAACATAAAGGTGTTTGGAGATGTTGATCTGATTATTCAACAAGTGAACAAAACATTTCTAGCAAAGCACCCAAGGTTGAAAGCATACAGAGATGAGGTATGGAGACTCAAAGATTCTTTTGATAGTTTTTGTATCTCATATATCCCTAGAGCCAAAAATCAGCTTGCTGATTCCCTTGCTGTGTCTGCTAGCATGTTCATTCCTCCCATGCCTCCCAGACTAGTTTATGAAGTCCAAATGAAATACAGACCATCCTTGCATGACAATGTCCACCATTAGAAAGTTTTTGAAGATGATGATGAAATAAATAGGTTCTTGCAAGTCATTGATGAATTTTCTAAAATGCAAATTGACCAAGAGAATGAAGCCTTGCAAGAAAATCCCAAATCCCAACTTAGAAATAAAATTGGTAAAGATAGTATTGTCCAACTGCCCAACAATCATATTCCTAAGGGTCTGATTCCTTTAGAAAGATTGTTTGACCAGAATGATGTCCCTTACAAGGTTGCTCAAAAAGAAGACCAATTTGCAGTTTGTAAGCATGATATAGGGAGTCTAGGTCAGCCTAGTTACATAAACCTATCTACTCATTTGTTTGTTGACCAAAGTGCTAAATACTACAATTTAATGAACCAGTTTGCTGATGTCCTTGCCTGGGAGTATAGTGACCTGAAAACATATGACAAGAAGATCATCCAGCGTAAAATTCCTTTAGAGAAAGACACCATCCCTTTCAAGCAGAATTTGAGACCAATAAATCCTATGCTCCTCCCTCTAATTGAAAAAGAAATTAAAAAGTTGCTAGCTGCCAAAATTATAGTTCCTCTCAGATATTACAAATGGGTAGCTAACCTAGTAGTAGTGAGGAAGAAAAGTGGAGAAATCAGACTTTGTGTTGATTTCAGAAACTCAAACAAGTGCTCCAAGAAAGACAACTATCCTCTACCCAAGATGGAGCATTTGTTGCAAAAAGTCTCAGGAGCCAAAGTGATGTCTGTCATAGATGGATTTTCAAGCTTTAATCAGATTGTTGTACACCCAGATGACCAAGAGAAGACTGCATTCACCACTCCTTGGGGCACTTTTATGTATGCTAAGATACCTTTTGGATTGATGAATGCTGGAGCCACCTTTCAGAGAGCTATGGATATAGCGTTTGTGGGAGAGAAGGATAAATTTTTCCTAATCTACCTTGATGATATAACAATATACTCCAGCAGCCATCATGACCATTTATAGCATTTGAAGAAAGTGTTTTTGAAGTGCAGAAGGTTTGGGATTTCAGTCAATCCTAAAAAGTCACAATTTGCTTTAGAAGAAGGCAAGCTGTTGGGACATATTGTTTCTGCTGAAGGTGTCTGGATTGACCGAGAAAGAGTAAAGGCTATACAGACTTTGTTTTTCCTGAGATCTAAGAAGTATATTCAGTCATTTCTGGGCAAGATTAATTTCGTAAGGAGGTTTATACCAAATTTTGCAGAACTTGTGAAGCATATTACCTCCATGTTGAAAAATGGTCAGAGATCAAATGGACCGATGCAGCAAGAAAATCATTTGATTCCATTAAAAAAGGCATTATGGAGGCTCCTACTTTAATTAGTCCAGATTACAGCAGGGAGTTCCATATATTTTCTTTTGCCTCTAATGACACCATTGCAACTGTTTTATTGCAAGTGGATGAAGAAGGTTCAGAGCATCCAGTAGCAATTTTTAGCAAGACATTAAGGGATGCTGAACTGAGGTATGACATGATTGAAAAACATGCATATGCTCTTATCAAATCTTTGAAAGCTTTCAGAGTTTATATTCATCATTCCAAGGTAATTGCATATGTACCCTCTGCTGTAATAAAAGGTGTCTTAACACAACCTGATGCTGATGGAAGAAGGGCTAAATGGATTGCAAAATTAATTGAGTTTAATATAAAACTGAAGCCCACCAAGCTTGTCAGAGGTCAGGGCCTTGCCATCTTGTTAGCCGAAGAAAATTGCAGAACTTTGGACATAAACCTTATGTGCTTGAATTCAGAAAATGGTCAAACAGAAGAAGAAATAACTGCTGAACCAGAGAGAAAGCAATCAGTGGCAGAAAATCTAGCTTCTTGTGATTGGTATTCTGCAATAATTAAATTTTTGCTGAAGCTAGAAATCCCTCTAGGTTCAAGCACGAGTCAAGCCAGAACAATTACGCTTAGGTCAGCTAAATATTGCATCAATGAAAATCTGCTCTATTGGAGGGATCCATCTGGAGTGGTTTTGAGGTGTTTGGACAAAGAACAGTCAATAGAAGTTATGCAGCAGTTTCATTCTAGCATGTGTGGGGACACCATTATTGGAAGACTACAGCTCATAAGATTCTCAGAGCAGGGTACTATTGGCCCTCCTTATCTTTTGATGTATTTTCATTTGTTAAATCTTGTGACAGGTGCCAAAGATTTGAAGGGAAACAACAGTTGAAGTCCCTGCCCTTAAAACTAATTCATGCAAAAGGACCTTTTCAGTAGTGGGGCTTGGATTTCATTGGAGAAATCAATCCACATTCCAGTGGCCAACATAGATGGATATTAGTAGCCACTGATTGTTTCACTAAGTGGATTGAAGTAATCCCTACCAGAAAGGTTGAACATAATGTGGTCATGAAGTTTTTGACAGAGAACATCTTCACCAGATTTGGTTGTCCACATAAATTAATCATAGATAATGCAGAAACCTTTAGGGAGAAAGAGTTGGTGGACATGTGCAATTCAATGGGCATTAAATTGATTTATTCCACCTCATACTATCCTCAAGGTAATGGTCTAGCAGAATCTTCCAACAAAAGTTTGATAAGGATAATTAAGAAGCTGTTGGAGGACAACAAAAGGAATTGGGATTCTAAGCTCAAATATGCACTTTGGGCTGACAGAGTGACATTAAGAGATCCACAGGGAATTCTCCATTTAAGCTGGTGTATGGCACAGAGGCAGTATTTCCAATTCAGCTTACTCTTCCTGTGGCAAGGTTTCTGCAAACAGAACAGAATGAGGAAGAGGACATGGCAAAGAGGATCACAGATTTAGCAAAGGTACATCAGATTAGAGAACAGTTGGTCAAAAAGGTTGCAGCACATCAGAAAAAGATCAAGGAAGCTTTTGACAAGAAGACAAAATCAGATAATTTTCAGGTTGGGGAATTGGTCCTGAAGTGGGATGCACTGAAAGAAAAGAAAGGCAACCATGGGAAGTTTGATGCTTTTTGGGCATGCCCTTTTATCATTTCTCAAATCCAAGGGAACAACACCTTCCTACTACAAAGCATGGGATAAGAAGCATTTTTTGATGGCCCAATGAATAGGCGTTTTCTGAAAATTTATGTTGTTTAAGGTCTTTGGCCTTAAGATTGTAAATATTTTACTTTTATTAGTTTTAGTGTAAGCAAATTAGACTCCATGCGCAATGAAACACTAGGAATTTTGCTAATTGTTTTTATTCAGAGAGGCATTGATCTGCAGGTTCTTGAGACCTCACAGGGAGGATCTCATCCCCAGAAGGAGCCAGTGTTAGCTCTGCTACATACTTTCATCATTTGAGGGTCAAGTTCAAGCCTGATTGGGGTGCTTATTGCAAAAAGGTGCTCATAGTTATTGGTTACCCTCTTCTTCTACATGTTCCGTATACCCTCATAGCCCCCATTGCCTTCGTTTTACCTCTGTAATCCATATTTCCTTCAGCTCCCCAGGCACCGAGTTTAAACCATCATATAACCGCTAGCACATGACCGTGTGCCTTTCGCCCACCGTCCCCCATCACATGTGCAATCAAACCCTCCGCCTTAATCGTAACCGTTGGTTTTCCACATCAAGATCTGACGGTCTACGTTGCTTTTCCCGCTCATTAAACCCCGTTGACTTTTCCCACTGGCGATCGTATTCTTCACAATCTGACGCTATTCGCTCCGCCCGGTCCCCTAAGCTGCCCATGTTTTAACCTACGGGGAAAGCGGTTCCTTCCCCGTCCCATCGGCCACATGTCTCCCTCCTAGTGTGATCGCACCCCTCTGTACGCTTACCACCTTCCTCCGATAAGCGGTGCGGGGAATACCACTTACCGCCTGTCCGTCCTTCCCACCCATTAACTCTTGTGCATACACGTCGCCTGGTAACTGTTGGATCCATCTGGTGGAGATCCAAATGGCTCATCATAGTTTCACTCCCATTGCCTCCTGATTCCTCCTGCAAACTGATTATCGCCGTCCCTCTACACGATCCAACGACTGACGTTCATTCCCCGCCTTGCTCGTACTCCCGCCATGTAATCTTCGTGTCTTTAACTTGTACCATGCATCCGAGGATAAAGATGGCCAACATTCAAGTACTCCGAGAAGTTACTCCTCAATAACTGCATTCAAGAGCAGTATGGCCAAAGGACAAGAAAGACAAGCCTCGAGCAGTTAAACGTAACCAACAGTTATGGAATTTTATCTTCTAAGATACTTCGCTTGCTCGAGGAGGACAACCAAGTACCAGAAAATGTCAAATGTATTCATTAAAGCAACATATTGTAGCAGAGATTCATCTCAGAAAGTTAATGTGGTTGGTGATCCATTATGACCCCTCCACGCATAGGATAGCAGATATTTTTGTAATCAACCTCTATATATATTCAGAACTGAGAATGTAATAGGGTTGATGGTTTTGGTTTTGATGTAAGGTTCAACTTCTGGAGACTGTAACTACTGTGATACTTGCAACATCTGGTCTTCATTTTCAGCTAATACAAGCTTCTTTTGTTGTTAATTGCTCACTTTCCACTTCTTCTCTGTTCTAGGCTATGCTTGTTATGCATTTATCCATGTGCTCTTGATATTTAGCATTTGAGGGGCTGTCATCCCACCTCTGTGTTAGAATTTAGTATGCATCATTGAATGTGTTATGCAGGTTTCTGTTTACTTAGTGCCAGAGAGTTGTCATCCTGTCTGCGTATTAAGAAATAGATTTGCAGACCTTTTATTGGTTGCAGCTGGCCATCACATGGTCTTGTGCATCTGCTGGTGTGGTCAGTATTCTCCATCTTCACCTACTCCTCAAACCGTGAGTAATTGGTGGTCTAAAGCCTTGTAGTCTGTGGGTGTTCACCCATGTCTAGAGTTGAGCATAGTAGAAGTGGTTATCTAGCTTGAATATGCATCATTCCTTCCATTCATCCATTTCCAACATTTTGTTGAGTTTGTAATGTTCCCGAGCATCTCCGAGATACAACCTAGGAGAGTTTCTTGGGGTGATAACATGATCCATGGCTATCCCTGTCTTTGCAAATCTAAGAAATTCTGAAGTATAACTACATTGACCTCTTCTTGCTTTTGCTGTGCCCTGGCAAGTCTTTCATGTGACTGAATGATCCTATCATTATCTATCTTGTAACTTCTGATTTCTTCCTTTAAACTTATCAAGGTGTCTACTATGTCAGGAGAGTACTCATCTCTGTGTTGCTCATCTAATCTATAAGGAGAGTCATGTGAACTGTAACCCACCATCTTGATTTTCATCTCTGGTCTTCTACTTCTTGCAAACATACCATGTCAGATGAACCAAATATAAACATAATCAACATACCTCAGTGAAGTTCAGGGGAGGTTATCTCATCTACATAATCAATCTGAATAAGCACAATATATTATATATATATTATAATATATATAAATGTAATGTATATGTATTATAAATGTATATGTAATGTATGTATATGTAATATGTATATGTATAGTATATGTATATCTACATATATGTATATTACATATATGTATAATGTAGATAATACATAAAGTAGAATATACATTACAATACATATACAATACATATACATATACATATACTATAATATATATATAATATATATATATATATATATAATATATACATATATATATATATAAACAAATCAACATATCAATTTCACTAGCCTGCTAGGGTAAACACGAGACAAAGAGTTTCTATGACATGACTTGACCTCCAAGCTTCAGTTATGAAAGTAGGAACGACACTGACAACTCACACACATCCCTTAAGGCTTACAGGACACTTAAAGGCTAAAGAACCACCCCAGGTGACCAAACCTTGAGCTGAAGCTAGTTTTCCCACACCTTAACCCCCAAACTCATGCACAAGCCTGCAAGGGTGCAACTATAGGGCTCCAACCGGACACATAACATTGCTTCCATGTGGTTATAGCCCAAAAATTCTAGTTTAGAGGGTGCGATCCCGAAATGTGAGCCGTAATTCCAGTCTAGATTCCAAATCACTGCCCAGAATCATCTGAGACTTTCCAGAATCATTATTGACATGAGGACATATATAAAAAAATTAAACTCAAACCAAGAAATTGACCTAAATTTCCTAGAACACATTAGATATTTCATGAAACACATTGCAAGAATGTAAGCTACAGGTCATGAATACATATCTGATCACAATAGTCTAAGATTCACCTAAGAATCACCAAGAAGGCTCTATGCCCTTTCCATATAGATGCAACAACACTTATTAGGACATACATTCATCAACCAATCAATAAATAAACGATTCATTACAAGATCCATAGATGGTACACATCATATAACCAGAAAATAACCATAATAGAAACCATGGCAACTCAGCCATAATATCATCAATATAATACTACATGTTAGTGTCGGTCTTGAGCCCTCCATCGGTGATCAACAACTCTTTGCATATGCATAGGTAGGTGTCTCATCAGCATCAGTTTTGCATCCCGTTAGGCATGCCATAACACTGATGGAGGAGCTGGTCTTTGTTCCCTTCTTGGCTTTGCTGGATCAGGTCATATCATTTGAATGAACTTGTGTCACACTTGTTTTATTTTTGTCTTGAAATCCCAAGTCTAGGTCTAGGGTTTTGGTCAAGATCACTACAAGGTCATGAGTCAAAGGTCTAATAGTCCCCAGCAAGCCAGAAGGAGGTATGTAAATATGTTCCATTGATATTTTTCATCAGTTACAGCTCATTTATACCTTGGATTTAAAAACTTTGTTTTTAAATCCAAGGTCATGTGAAATTTGCAAAAATAAGGAAATTTTCAAAATTCTTCAGAATGCCGGCAATAACCCTGGTTTCCTCACCAGAGTCCATTAGATAGTCAACCTGCAAAAAGAACCAAGTTAAAGCACTCAAAAGATCAAATTCAGGCAAAGTGAACTTAAAACAGTGTGAAAATGAATGTCAAAACATACAACATTAGAAAGTGGGTTTGTTGATTTAATTTTTTCTAATGTGGGCCTATAAAGACTAAATTTCCCTCTTCATAGCCTCATTATGCATTTGCAAGCTTGCAAAACACAAGAGAGAGCTCAAGGAAGGCGATTTGCAGCAATTGGGTCATTTCCAAGGGGCGCGACCACTCGAAACAGGTGCGCGACCACTCAGCGCCACTCCTACAGTGCATTTTCAGAAGGGGCGCGACCACTCAGAGGGGGCGCGACCACTCGAACCTGGGGCGTGACCACTCGGTCTGAGTTTGCCAGAAACCCTCCAAATCAACAAAATCGCCCTCCCAAGTGCCAAATCGATCGAGGTAGGCTCTAAATTCATCAATGATGCCAAGGGATGATTAAATAATGATGTGTCTAATGGTTTTATCCTTTAAGATTTGCAAGAGAATGGATGAATTTCGTTGTTGTTAATGTAGGCATTATGCTAGGGTTTGTGTGTTTTCTCAAGGTTTTAAGTCCTCTTATCCCTTCCTTGTTTCCTTTTAAATTAAATTCACAAATGTTAATACATGTTTATCTCTTATTTCATTTGCAAGAAATGCTAAATCTGCCATCCCAAATTCCTAAAAACCCTATCCCTCCCCAAATCCCTTTACAAAACCCTAATGCCCTTCCATATTTTACCCAAACCCTAATACCCTCCACACAACAAACAAATTAAATGAACAACAACAAGGAAAACAATAACAATAACAAAAAATATAAAAATATTATGTGAAAAGAAAAAATAGCAATAATATGCCAAAATGACCAAATATGAACAAAAGAGATATTGTTGTGTATTAGTCATTGAAAAAAAAGAAGGCATGCTGCTGTTATATATCCATAGGAAAAATAAAATGATGCAGCTGTATATATTTAGAAAATGGACATATTGCTGTAGTTATGGTCTACAAAATAATGTTGCTGTGTCTCCCAAAACCAAAACCCTGTTTTCCCTTTTACTATTTTCCTTTTGAAGTTGTCAATCTCCTTTTGACAAAAATGTAAATAAAGCCCTCCTTCCCCTATGACCAAATGTACATGAAAGGACAAAAACTCAAATGAACAATGCTGTCCCATACCCCTGTTGAAATGTATGTCCTTTCCCTTGGTCACTATCATACATGTTTTCCCTTATGGTAAAATCCTAATAAAGTATTTCATTGCAAATGATTTCTTGAAAGATGAGATGATATGTTTAATATTTTGTGAATTATCCCTAAAAAATCCCTGTTTTTATATTTTCCCATTCCTTATTAAAAATCCTTCCCCTAACATTTCCCTTATGATTTTTTCCCCTTGAAAACAACATACTTCTCAGCATTTTGCAGGCAGAGGCAGCAGTTCTATTTACCTTTCGGCTTGCCCATCTTGCTCCAAAACCATGTCAGACACCGAGACTTATGAGCAAGGTAATGACCATTCATCATCTACAGAGGTGGAGGTACAGCAGAGGCCTCATAAGGGGGGAAAATGTGGTCATCATAGGAGACAGGAACCCACCTCTTTGGCAGAATTGCAGGCCTATCCTTTGGCAATGAATGGTTTCCGTTACATGTCATGTTTTCAGTTCTACGAGATTCTTGCTCAGATTCAACATCATAGGGAGTTGGCCCGTTTATTTGTTTTACACCTTCATGATGGATAGGTCACTCTTGCAGGGGTGAATTTTGTACTATCTCCAGAGATGATTTCAGAGGCTACTGGGATACCAAATGTGGGAGAGATGTGGCCCAAGCGCAAATTGCTGGATTTTGTTTATTTTGAGCCATATGTCAGGTCAGCATTTGTGAGTCACTTGTCAGGAGTCTTTCCTTTCAGATTCCTCCGGGCAGAGTATGCTTCGATCATGCGACTTATCATGCAGTACTTTACATGCGAGGGAAGATTTTCACAGGTCTTCTCTTGTCACATTCGCATGTTGATGCACTTTACCCGAGTGAGGATGATGAACATCCCAGTTTTCTTCTTCCAAGATATTCAGAGGATGTCATCCGTGTTTCAGAGGCAGTCACCAGCTCAGCAGCATAGGAGTTTGTGCCATCATGGTCTCATTCAACTTGTTGTTTCTTATCAGTTGAGTCAGCAGGGCATTTCATGGGCAGACTTCATTTCTCATGAGGACTTTACAGCGCCACCACAGCCACAGCTAGAGCCAGAGGCTATTCATGAGGAGGGAGGTCCATCACACCAGCCCGAGATTATTGTGCCGAGACATGTTGTTTCCCCACTACAGTGTACATATCAGAGAGGTCATAGAACCTTGTTTGCAGCAGCTCGACGAGTATTTTCTCCATAGCAGGTGGAAGGGGTCTCGTCTTCATCATCAGATCAGCGAATGTTATCTCCACACCAGGTGTAAGAGGCCTCGTTGCCGACAGCAGCACAGGTAGCAGAGAGGGGCAAGCAGCCCATGATTGAGGAGAGAGTGTCAGGTGATCCGGTTATTGATCTTGACGCCGGTTCTCCTAGCACAGAGCTCAAGGATATCATTCGAGAGCAAAGCACCGAGATTCATTCGCTGCAAACACAATTATTGATGGAAAAATGGATAATCAAATATTTGGAGCAACGAAACAAACAGCTTGAGGATGAGAAAGAGTGGATGAGCTATGGAGGATTCGAAGCGATCGAGTCATCAACCGTAGGAGGCCCGGTGACTTGCTGCCCAAGGAGAGGGAATCCATGCTTATCCGAGTGAACACACACTTAGAGGGGCTGTTGACTAAGGCCAATCGAAACAAAAAGTTGCTAAGGAACATGAAAAACCATTATTGGGCAAGGATGCATGTTTGCAAGGCGAAGATGAAAATGTTCCAAAGAAGGTTGTCTGAGGTCCGCAAGAGGAGGAAGAAGACCAACCCGCTCCGTATCTTGGCTGAGGCCTCTCTCACTCACCATGATACTCATTATCTTCCTCCTAGCAGTAAACCCAAGAGATTTTGAGAATTTTGAGGCATATTTGGCATTTTTGGGAATTTTACAGGTTTTGGCAATTCAAGTGGTCTCACCCCGTACGTGACCAATCATGAGGACAGCTCAGAACGGGGAAAACTTTACATTTTTGGATTTTTCATGCAAGGATACACTTGCCTATGGAAGGGTTTCAAATTTTGTGAAGATTTGGGCTCCCAAAAGCTCAAAATACAGGCAAATTTTGACTTTCTGCCCCTTTTTCGAGTTGCAGAAAGCAGTCTTGGGAGATTTAATTTTTTAGGGGTAAAATCAACTCCAAATTCAGAAATTCTAGTTGGGTTAGAAAGTAGACTTCCAGACCTTTCCAACGCGCTATCCTGCATCTGATTTGGACACCGGGAAGGCCCTCAAACAGAGCTGCAAAGGGGCACGACCGGTCAAAGTTAGGGGCGCGACCACTCAGGCAAATTTGCCAGTTTTGACCAGTTCGGCCAGCAAAGCACTGTTTTCACCTTGGTTGACTATTTGGGCATATAAATGATGGATTTTTGTGTAAATTTCATGGCATTAGATAATTTTACTCTTCTTAACCACTTCTAGAAGCTTCTTTGATGTAAATGGTAAATATTTAATGCATGGATAGGTTTCCTAAGTTTTAGAGACAAGTTGTTGTGCTAGCCTATTATCTAGTGATTGATTTAGAATTAGTTGCAACAGCTCCTAGGAAGCTGAGCTCGACCCCTAGAGGTGGGGAAAGCAGTTGGATCTCCTATATTATTCCTTCTCTTACTCATTTTCATGGTTGGACTCTAGAGGGAGAAGCTCTATTGTATATTTTACTTGTATCTCTGCAATTTGAGGAAAAGGAAGGCCAGGGTTTTGCAGACATCATTGTGGATTCTTGTGGATTATTGTGCTGATGGTGTGTTTCCTACTTGTTATTGTAAGTGTGTTTATGTGTTCCATCTCTTAATCTCTTGCTGCTAATTAAACAAAAGAAGTGATAAAGTTTGAATTCATGCATGCCATGCTCAGCTTTCAATTTTGTTTAATATTTATGTTTTCCACTGTCTAGAGAGGATTCAAATTCATTGTTTGCCCTCTTTAGCTTCTTTTCTTTCCTCCCTGATCATCCATCTCAGCTAAAGGCATCAGCATAAACTCCTACCTTGCCCCAAAGAACCACCTGCAAAAACTGAGCTCAAACCCCACACCCTGAATTTCACTCCCTCCAATTGCCACCAAAAACCCCAAAAACTTTAAATCAACCCTCCTTATCAGTTTACCAGCCTAAAATCAGTGTTTCTAATTGGTCAAACTCATCCTATTGAAAAATCCACCGAGTTTGACCCGAGAGAGCCTTCTCATACCTCGTAGGGCTAGCTACGAGGTGAAATGGTTTGATGTAGCTTTGAGGTTTGTCTATCTCAGCCTAGGTGAAATCTCAAGAGCTAACAGTGTATATATGTGATTTTCTTGCAGACAATCACGTATGTTTTTCTCTGATATAAAAACAGTGGGATAGACTCAAGATCAACCTATGACATGCTACTAATGGCTATGATTTGATTTTTCTTGGCCCGGTGTTGATGGGTACTGTCTACTGATATGGTATTGAGTTATGTTTTTCTCATTTATATTTATATGAATGATGAAGATGATTTGATGAATGAGTGGTTGACAATGAACAAGTTGCATAGGTTCAGGGGTAGCATTAGACTTGTAGAATATAATGCATATTTGGCATTATGGTTGCTGAATTATGCTACTATTAAGATTGTTTGGTCTTAGTTATTAATATCATCTGTCATTTTATGTATAGATCATGTGGAGACCTATGATGTAATAATTGTCATATTTGGTCATGTATAGACTTTTGAGATTGTGTCAAATATGTAATCTCACTTGGTTGGGTGGTATTATCACAAATGTAATCCCACTTGGTTGGGTGGTTGAGTCAAGTATGTATCCCCACTTGGTTGGGTGGTCGATGTAAGTATGAGTCCTTAGTGATAGGAAGGTCATACTCATTTGAGTTATAGAACCATGTTCTTCATTTGAAAATATTTCTGAAGATTCAACATGTGTTCAGGGGGATCATGGAAAGTATAGTGCAAATCAGATCCAAAGGGGCAACTTTGGTCCACCCTTTACCTTTGTTGTCAAAGGGGGATAGTATATTGGTGTTTGAATAATAGTTATTTTATGTGTCTAATAGGTTTCTGCAGGATGTGGTGATCAACACCAACATGGTTGCCATCAAGTCCGAAGGGGGAGATTGTTGGCATTATGATGCATGTGTTGTCCTTGATGGAAACTCACTTGTAACAAAACAAGTATATGGTAACTAAGTGAATCCACAGGTCAGTTCAGAGGTGACAGTGTGATGAAACAGAATAATAGAATGATGGGACAAAGGTTTACAGATTAGAATCAAAAGTTTGATAAAAGTGAATATTTGAAGATCTATATGTGGTATCACCAAAGCCAAGTCGAATATACATGTAGGTGCAAAGAAGAAAAGTCATGTACATGTTAGCGCACTAATTTAAGAATATCAAGGGTGCTTAGACCACAATATTGAGTGCAATAACTATTACTTGATCCCCTCCAATATTACCACTGGCACTAGTGTAGTTTTGACTCATGGTATTGGCTAAGGCTCTAACTATATAAGGAGGTGAAGGTCAAAGTGCTAAGTGTGCATGTGAAAGGGTTTTTGATGAATACTTCAATATAAAGTAAATTTGCATTATAAGGGCCATAGTTGACACATAGATCTAAAATAATTATGCACTAATCGATACAATGATGGATTAAGATCATGAGACCTAAAATGAATTTCCATTGTATGATTTGCTCATATATTGACTAGATCTAAGTATTGATGCATGTTTTTATCTTTGAATATTATGATCAGCGTCTTTATGAAGTTATGAAGAGTTGTGAGATTTTAGGTCAAAATTCTTAGATCTGTACATTGGTTGGTCTCGGTTAAATCACGTGTACACGTGGGTTAGTTTCTTCAAAGTCTCGTACATAAAGGAATGGTTTTTTTCATAAATGAATGATTAACCTAATCACTATTGTTGTATCTCTACTGTCTGTCAATGATGTCCTCATGTTGATCTGGGTTGAGTGATAATGTCTGAAGTAGAACTGATAGAATGATGAAGTTGAATTTGATTACATGTTGATTGGTTGAAAATATTATTGATGTTGCTAACTGTATGAGGGTTCTATAAGCTAACAGAATATTTTATAATAACTCTAGTCAACTCTGTGTCTGATTCAGAATTACAAGTTTTTAGTATATTGAGATTTGTATGCAAGTTGCTCTATGGAAAAGCGTGTATACACGCGGGTTGCCTTAGGTGAAGTAGCGTATACATGTTGGCATGTGAATGATCAAGCTTGGAGTTGATTCTTTGGGTTGATGCAGTATTCTGAGCTTAGTTTTATGTTATGGCTACAGTGATCTCATTATTCTGTTTGAATTAAGTTGGTGCTTTCTTTAGTTGAACTACAAGTTGTGATGTATTAAAGCAGGTTAATCGAGTGTTAA
The DNA here is from genome assembly GCA_000404065.3 of Pinus taeda. NCBI lineage: Eukaryota > Viridiplantae > Streptophyta > Pinopsida > Pinales > Pinaceae > Pinus > Pinus taeda. The sequence continues at coordinate 83,015 of APFE030593798.1, read as the reverse complement.
AATTTATGAAACATGGTCCACGGATGTTGTTGAGGGTTGGAGCCTTCAGTGAGGAAGTTGAAGCTTCCTACACATAGTAGCTGGTAATTAGATCAGGGAATGGAGCTCCTTTCCAATAGGAGATGGATAACGAGTGAAGGTTGTAGCCTTCAGCATGTGGATGCCTGCGTACTGGCATGAGTCTGCACCAATACAAGAATGTAAGAAGTTTTTGATATTAATAAGTTTGAATACTGAGACAACAACAACAGTGGTTTTCTCCCACGTTGGGTTTTGACCTTAAATCTCAGTGTTCATATGTGTTTCTTATGTGTGATGCTTTATTCTGTTCTTACTGCACTTGCTTACTGCTTATCAAATGCCTGATAAATATCTTACATCCTGGTTTAAGTTTAACAGATAAAGAATTACTTGTTTTACAATTTTACTAAGCATACGCTAGTTTATTTTATGACAGTTGTGTACATACGTGAGTTGGGTTCAGTAAAGTTGCATACACATCTCAGAAAAAGATTTATTATTGTGAGTTTTTAAAATATTGATTCACCCCCCTCTCAGTATTTGTCCCAACAAACACATTATAATAAATCAAGCCGCAAGGTAAAGCTCAAAGGAAAAAGTATAGCCATGTAGAGGAAATCGACAGGCTGACAAGGCATAGGACACATCTACACTGACAATAGGCATTGAAAAAAATTAGTAGGAAGAATGGGCCCACAGGACAACTCGTCCCACTCAATGGAGCCTGGAATATTTAAAAGGGCACAAAAAAAAAGCGTCAAGATAAAGACGTTGAGAAAAAAGCACCAGCACTTGGTACCGTGTAGTAAAGACACTGAGGGTGTGGAGGGAGTCATAATGGAAATAAAGCCCTAGAGGATTAACGTAGAAAAGGGTCCATGAAGTTTAAAACATAGTTCTAGAACATGTTTTTGTGGTGGCTTGGTGACCAGAAGTGCAGGTAAGCTAAGCGCTTAAGAGGAAGTTTTGGCAGCATGGATGAGTTAAGCGACATATTTGGATTTGTTTTGAAACATAGAGGCAAACTAAAGTTAAAACTATTGCTAAACCTTGTAAACTTCCAGACTAATAAAAATTCACAATCAAACTTAGAGTTTGAGCTCATAATAGCCCGATAGAGGGTGTTAGCTTGAAGAACACATTCATAAGATATATTGTGAACAAAAGAAAGACAAAATTAAAGTCTCATGTAAAGATAAAAGTGAATATAACTAAAAATCAAAAGAGGCCAAAAAATATCAAGACAAATTCTTTATAAGAAGAATAAATGGAGGAATTCTGCAAGTTTTTTGCAAGATTTTGGGTAAACGACTTTGTGGTGAAGTGTGGTGTTGGTGTGCCAGTGTGATGGTCCATTTATTGGTAATCACAGATTACTAAAATGGTGTTAGAAAAAATATTTTATTTTGTAAGAAAAGGTGGCATTCATGGTTTTTGTTTGAAAATGGATGAAAAATGAAGCATTAATGTCAAGCAAGTTGTATCTTTCATATAAAGGGTTGTAGCTCCTTCCAGTAGGTGTTGATAAATATTTTGGGTTATAGCTCCATTCAGTTGTAGCTGATAAATCAGGGAGCTATAGCTTCCTATTGGTTGTAGCCAGAGAAATTTGTAACAAGAAGTTATAGCTTGCCTTGTGAAAAAATTAAAGAGTAGTTTTGAAAAATTTGTGTGTTACTTGGGTTACTGAAATTATTTTATGTCATTCTCATATCAATGAATTATTTATGGTGTCATAATATCATTGCATAATTCAAAGAAAGTATTAAATTGTTCAAATTCCTACAATATTGATCTACCCCCCTCTTTGTATTGTCTTGGTTTCTAACACCAAAAGCCATAGTAATAATACACTTCTTAAAATTCAGTGAGATCTACAATTGTCTACATCGATTAAACATAACCCATAACAAACTAGAGTGGTTCTTTAATAGGATGTAGACATCCAATTATCTATTTAAGTGTCAAGAAATTTATGGATATATTCCTTGAAAGTGACAATAACAATTCTAGAAAAGATAGCTAGAGGATTCTTAAGGCCAAATGGGATAACATGATAAGAATATGAACCTCATTTGGTGGTGAAAGTGTGTTTCCTTTTATCATCCTCAGCAATATGAACTTGATGATATCTAGAAAAATCATCTATAAAAGAGTAGGCTTCCTAACCGACAACATTTTGGATCATGAACATAGGAATTATTAAGACTTCGATAATATACACAGACTCTGGTATCATATGAGTCCTTTTTTTCCTGAACAATAATAGGACTGATCCATTCAACTTAATCAACTAGAAATATGCAACCTACAACCAACATTTTATCTATTTCCTTCTTAACCTTTTCTTTAACTCATAGGTTTAGACAATATGGGAATTGCTTGACTGGCCTCACATCAAGTTTCAAAATGATCCTTATTTCCCCTAAATATCCCTTAATTCCTTTGAGTTGTAATACTAAATTAGGAAATAAATCTTCATATTATTTCAACTAATCAAAGATTTATTTTGTAGTTTGTGCATCCAAATAGTTACCAATAGTAGTTATCTTGGGCCTTTCTCCAGTTCCAATATTTTGCTTATGCAACCTTAAGGGTTTCAAATATGGAGAATATTTGATAGGATAATCTTTAATCACTCTCTCCAATTTATATTCTTTGAAGGATAGTTTCCTTAGCTCCTCCAATTCATCTTCATTAGGTTGTTTGTTAACTTTTTTGTAAGCGATAGCTTCTTGGAACTTTGATTTATATAAATTACCACAATCGTCATAGCTAGGAAATTTAGTAACTGACATTCTAGTGGGGAACAACACCCTCATAATTTCTTTCAAAGCTTCAATTATCTTTGCATCCTCATTTAAGAAGGAAAAATCATCACATAATTGAACTGTCAGTGCCTCCCAATCAACTATATTCCTTTCCATTTCTTCCTTTAAATATTAGGCTTGTGGAAATATCCCCAATGTATGAATAAACTAATGCACCCATAATTCAACAGGAAGCCAAACTTTTTTCCAAATAATGATACAAGCCTCAACATTCTTCTGGGGGCTAGTATAACCCTCACATATAGGAATAACATCTAAAAATTTCTCAGGAATAGTGAACCAGCACAAAACAAGCAGACTTAATTAAGTTCCATTTCTAGAAATGGTTGCAATGATATCTCCACCATATTGTAGTGGTTCCTTATAGAGTATCCATCAAAGTAATTCTTTGCATTTATTCAATATCTGACTCAATTTATTTAATAAGATTAACAACAAATCTAATACCATTGAAAGTATGGTGGTCCCTTACCTTTGTACTGATCTAACAGGAACATCAAATAGTTGCGCAATGTCTAGAATGTAGGTCATGATGCCCTTGTTTCCAATCAGCCAACGTAATATATAAACCAAATTCAGTATGTTGAACACTCCTCCAAATAAGAGAAATGTTTGTTGTAGGATTTATATAATCCTTCCTCTTTCTTACTAAGTAAGCTGATATAGCTAATCTAGAATATTGGGTTCTTCTATGTCATCAACAAAATTTGCAAATCTTGGTCTTTGATAAGGGTCCAATGGTTGTAGGACTCTGACTCCATCTACCTCAAATGTCATGGTCTCCTATTTGAGATGGATTACAACATAGTTTCAAATGTGAAATATATCCCCAATAAGGAAGGATAAGGATCTTTGTCACCCTTAATATCAATGACCTCAAAATATATACATGTATTCACACCAACAATACCAACTTTGACATCTTCCAAATGAAAAACAAAAATAATGGAGTAATGGTTAGCCATGAATAATTGAATAGGGTAAAACACCAACTTGGGTCTTCTTACCCCCTCCCAAGTTTTCTATGGCAAGATATTCACATTGGATCGTAGATCCAACATAGTGCCTTTAATATAGTATTTAGTGATTTGGGAATTAATTCAGAACTCCCTTCTTGTTTGTATATTCTTGCGAAAAACATGTCTAGAACTTCCTTCTTGTTCTTCTGTTCTTGAGATGAACATGTCTAGAATGACAATCCGAGAAGTTAGTGAAGATTGTTTGTTCTGGCCAGGTAACTTCTCATCACTCATAATATGTAGAAATAACTTAAATCACTCTATGATGGGCTGAGATGTCCCTTGTGGAGATCGAATACTCTTCATATATACTTTTTCTTATTGCTCTACTCATGGACTATAAGAAGAAACTAGTTGCTTAAATATTTTAGCAGCATCCTTGTAGTACTCCTTTGTTGATTAGGATCATAAGAATTATTTAAAGATGTAGGACTTCTTATGATAGGTTGCTATGTTACTTCCTTGTTTTCTTTGGTCTACTTGCCTCTTCTAGTGACACTGTTCATATTTGGTTGTGGAACTAGGTCATACTCTCTAGGTTCTACATCAATTAAATTAACGCCCCAATATCTATTGTGTTATTCCCATCTAGCAATTAATTCTAGGTAATTAGTAGCATGTGTGTTTATTTGATAGTGGGCACACCAGGACCTCCTTGGAAATGGAAAATCATGAGAAACATGATCCTCTTGATCAAAATTATAGCATCAAATAAGACCTCTTCCTCCAGATCTTCCCCCTCTCAAGCCACCTTGTCAATGTCCTGGACGAGCTTCATTACCCTGGAATGCAGTTGAACCAAGGCTATCAACTAGAGCATCCAAATATCTGCACTACTCTGTATGGTGATTCAAAGATCTACAAAACTCATAAAACATATTATTTGGAACATTGGAGTACTTATGCAAAATAGAACAAAGATGAGGTGCATGTCCATAAGTGTGACAAATCTCACAATATTCATTAGCGAGCATACCTTGATGATTAGGAAACCCATGATACTATGTCCTTGGTAAGGAACACTTGTGGAGACTTGAAAAAATTTGGAAGTAATTCATGGAAGTGGTGAAGGTGGTCCCATAGGGACTATAGAAGGGCTTTTACTCTGCAACTAAGGGCACTTAGTAGTGTGATTCACTTATGCATAGTAATTACTGCATGAAACATGTGGACACAGAGATCATGCAATATGCATATCCTTCAATCTCTCTATTAGATCTACAATCTAATGTTCTAAACCAATGATAGAAATATCACTAGAAGGATCACCGACCTTATAATCCTAATGTTAACTCACCATTGCCTCAATTTTCATAGGTTGTTCTAATGCATCCTATAATGTATCAATATTATGTTGTGTTAAAGGAGTTCTAGTCAATTGCAATAGATCCTTGATAAACTAATCCTTTTCATGATGTGGATCAATAGGATAAGTAAATTTCCTTATTTCATCTTTAAACTACCACATGCATTCCCATGCAGTCGTTGCATCTCACTGCTTAGTATCCCATAGCACCACCAAACCTTGTTGCTTTGTTTTAGGAAGTTTAAATTCCTTAATAAATTCTTGTTTAACTAAGTCAAGAGTTGGATTTAGGTTCGAATAAGACCACTTGATGATACATTAGAATGATCTGTCTCATAGAGTTGTCTAAAACTCAATAATACTAGAGGCATCGAGAGTCTGTCTACCCCTTTAGATGGATTCACATAAATACCAATGTTATTATGCATTTTCATCTCCTTGGTCTGGGAATTCAGGATACTAAGTCAACGATACCACAACGTTCCCCACCATTATTGTTTGTCCAGGTGAAACTAACGCAAAACCTTGCAAACTAGGTTGTGTAAAAGTTGCAAAATACGACTGAAAACTTCCACAAAAACCATTGGAGCTACTACCAACTACATACTCTTCATGAACCTTATGAAATTTCAATGTTTTAACTAATTTGGAATGAAAATTGACAAGATTTTGATAATGTATGAGGGGAAGGTTAGGGAGAGTACTAGCTATGTCACTGCCTCATGAACTATGTTAACATTGAAAAATTGTACATCTACTAGTACAATTTGAAAGACATCAAAAGTGTCTAGCAGAATGCACAGGTGGACATTTTTGTAGCCAAATGCATTATGAAGTTTAAAAAAAAATGAAAGTTTTCATAAGGTCCAAAGTTTATAAAAGAAAATAAATTAAGGCAAAATTCGGATCCGGGAGTGAAAAGGTGGATATTGCCACCATTCGGGATCTAACACTCAAAGTGGTGTTATTTACCATCACACGGGCTACGAGGGCGTAGGCACCCCACGAGGCAACAAAAAACCAACTCATATTGGCCACAGAGTGTCTGAATCCCACTATCTTTGATTGGGCCATAGCAGTGACTGTAAACATGAAGAGACAACTTACAAAAAGTAAGCGAGGCAAACTGTAGCAGTTTGGCTACAGTTCAATTCTGGTGACGTTCATTCTAGAACGGTTACCAAAGGGGCCATCGTACCTGATCCGGTGCTGCGAGAGTCAAGAATGGCTCGCTAGGCAGCATTGATGCCTAGAGGGGCAGGAGGCCAACAAATTTCTTGGAGGCCAGAGTTCTTTGGGTGGCTCTGCCACCAGCTGATCGTGGTCGAGGATTGGTCGTATGCAGGGACTGACTTCACAGGTGACCCAGATCTCCCACTGCCAGAGGGAGAGGATTGGGATAAGGAGTTAGGTATGACCTTCTTTTGATTTTGTTTGTTATGATTTTTTTTTTTTGTTAATACATGTTTGTTCTAACAAAAATTATATGTATATGCAGACGTTGGCCCAAAGCGACCAGCCAGCATGTCTCCTATCTTGAGGAGAAACCAGCCTACAACAGACCCTCAGGAAGAGGGTGCCGAGTGGGAAGAATTGATCCAGAACCTTGAGGGTATTTCTCGGGGGATTCCGGATTATGCTTGGCTAGCGGATGTCCCACTAGCATATCAGAGACATACCGCAGGAGTGCCTAGTCGCATCCATCATCTCTTGAGACGCCTAGTGTGTGTAGTGACATGCTATCATGAGCACCATAGGGATTAGTCATCTAGGCTTTATCTTCATGCATAATTTTTTGAGAGACATGTCGTCTCCGGATGTATATTAAGACGAACATGTATTATTTTTTGATGATGCACAGTGTGAAAACATTTTCACACACACACACACACACGCACACACACACACACATATATATATAGATATATACACATGCTTATGGTTTATTGTGCTTTTTATGCTTCTTATGCTGTTTTAATTACATGTTATGAAAATGTCTGTCTAATACATAATTGGCTAATGCATCAGTTAACGTATTAAATCGTCTTGGAATATGTTGATATGTGATGAAATCAAAATCCCTTTCTAACAACTTAACATGTAGATATAACCTTAGAATCCGATGGTCTCTGACGGAATATCACCCATTGAGCTGGTGGACGACAAGCTGAGAGTCCAAGTTCACAACCAATGTTTGAATACCGAGATTAATCGCCTCGACCAGTAACTCAATCACAACACTATACTCAGCAACATTGTTCGTGGTACAACCTAGACAAACCCCTTGAAGGTCTACTAGCTCACCATGAGGATCGTAGATCACCCATGCTGCAGAAGATAGGTTGCGTGTACTGCGGGAGGCACCATTGGTGAAACCAACGTAAGGCGAACCAGACATCTGTACAAGAAGCAAAAGGACACAATAAGCGGTAATCATGCTGACACACAAAGCCAAAAACATGAAAACATGCACATGCAACACACTTGCTAAAGCACACGTATGTACAAAATAGAGTGCCTGGAATTCACGCATAATATTTTTCAAGTAAAGCCCATTCCGGGGCTTATCCAGGGGATTCCCTTCGTAGTCGATCAGCTCATAGGCCCCTTTTTGCAGAACTCTCTTTACAATATAAGGCCCATGCCACATGGGCTTGAATTTGCTTGCCCCCAGCTTATCATTGGCTTGATTATAGAGCAGGACTAAATCTCCCTCAACACAAGAACGAGGATGTACAGTGTGATTGAAGTGAGTTTTTACTCTCTTCTTCTGTGCTTCGATAGCTAGAGAGGCTAGTCGATGAGTCTTGTCTAGTCGCTCCAGGTAAAGAAGGCGTTCCTCTACCGAAGTAGTGTCGGGGAGTAATTTGACAGCTAATTTTCAAGAAGGGATCTTGCACTCGATGGGAAGGGTAACCTCCAGTCCATAAACCAATTGGAAAGGAGTGAAATCGGTGGAATCCTTCACAGAGGTTCAGTAGGCCCACAAGGTAGAGAACAACATCAAGTGCTAGTTGGACTTGTGCATGCCAATGGTTCGTTGAAGCATCATAACTAGAACCTTGTTGACGGCTTCTACTTAGCCATTGGCCTAAGGAGAGTATGGAGTCAAACTATCATGCCGTAGGCCCAACTAGGTTGTAAGCTCAGTCATCATATGATTACGGAAATGCTTGCTGTGATCAGTGATGATGGCTTGAGGGACTCCGAACCGCGAGATAACATGATTAAATAAAAATTGGGCCACGGTGTGACCGTCTTCAGATAATGTGGGCATCACCTCAGCCCATTTTGTGAAGTAATCAATGGCAACAATGATATACCCATGCCCCTCGGCCGAGCGAGGGTTACAGGTCATATAATCAATGCCCCATTTTTCAAAAGGGTCGACGGTAACAACGGGTTGCAGTGGAGCGGGAGGCGCACACATCTTCCGTTCGTAGATTTGGAACTCATGACAAGAGCGGACGGCAAGAATTCAGTCCTTAAAGATGGAGGGCCAAAAGTAACCAACGCGGAGGATTTTCTGAGTAGTAGCATATCCGGACATCTGACCACCATAGGCGCTAGAATGGCAGTTATTTAAAACTCTCTTAGCTTCCTCGAGTGTTAAGCATCGGTGGAGAACAGAATCAATGCCGAGACGGTACAGGGTATCCCTAACAATGCGATATGGTTGATATTGATGGTGAATCCATCGTCGAGCATCCTTAGATGTCTCGAGATGAAAAGAGGATGTCTGTAAATAGTCAATGATATCCCCCTACCAGGGATCGAGGGTGCTAATTAAGAAGAGGGTTTCGTCCGGAATATGGTCCTCTAACTGAGAGGGTGCGGTAAGAGATGGCAAAGAGCACAACAATTCAGCAAAGACAAGGGATTTCTTGGACTTGGCAGTAGTGAATTCCAAGTCGAACTCTTGGAGGATAACAATCCACTTCGAGTACTTTCCCCCCAGCAACTGGTGCGACAAGATGTATGTCATTGGGTTGCAATCAGAAATCACTGTCGTAGTACGCAACAAGATATAATGGTGGAAGCGTTGGACAACACAAACGATAGCCAATGCCAACTTCTCGATGTGAGCATATCGAGATTCCGTATCTAATAAATTGCAGCTGAGATAATAAATGACGTGTTCAATTCCATCATCATCATCTTGAACAAGAACCATGCCAATAGTGGTATCGACAGCGGCCAGATACAAGGTGTAATCACGATGGTAATTAGGGGGACACAACAAAGGAGCAGAAACAAGGAGAGCCTTGAGGTGCTCGAAGGCCTCTTGAGCGGCGACATCCCAACGAAAAGGGGTGTCCCACTTTAGTAACCGCGTAAAACCTTTGGCCACCTCGGCATAGTTTAGAATGAAGTGTCGCAAAAAATTTGCTTTACACTGCAAGCTCTGCAATTGCTGCAAAGAAGCAAGGGGAGGAAGATTCATAATGACCTTGAATTTAAGGGTATCTAGACGGATGCCCTCTTGGGAGATGATGAACCCGAGAAGTCTGCCAGATTCTACGCAGAAGACACACTTATGCGGATTGAGCCGAATACAGTAGTGTCGACAGCGGCGAAAGATTTCACGAAGATGAGTGGGATGGTCTTGACGCTTAGCTAAATGAGCTGGTAGATCATCCAGGTAAGGTTGCACGATGTGTTGAATATCATGGAATGCATAAGACATCGCGCATTGGAAGGTAGCACTAGCGTTCTTCAAATCGAAAGGAAGCTTTTTGTAAGCGAAAGTGCCCCATGGATAGATAAAGGCAGTTTTGTGTTGATCGGCTGGCACAATATTAATCTAGTTATAACCAGAGAAACCGTCCATAAACGAGTATATCTCACTTCTGGCACACTCATCAATGAGATGGTCAATGAAGGGTGTGGGGTAGTTATCCTTGGGACAGGCTCGATTAATATCACGGTAATCAACATAGACCTTGATGGTACCCTGCTTTTTATTCACAGGGACAATATTGGAGACCGAATCTGTGAGTGGGATGGGGTAGATAAAGCCAGCCTTGAGAAGCTTTTCAGCTTCCACTTTAATGGCTGCAGCCTTTCAGGGGTGCACGGGGCATAAACGCTGTCAGACAGGCTTAGCTCCCGGATACATGGGTATCTCATGCACCACAATACTTGGGTCGATGCTGGGAATTTCTTCGTAAGACCATGCAAACACGTCACGCAATCCGTGAAAAATACCAGTATAAAGCTGAATTTCCTCAAGAGTACAAGTTACTCCAACATGGATATTCTCGACAATCCCTGGCTTAACAGAGATGTCGATCGGCTGGGTTTGCGTGATGTTTCCCATGTTCGCTTCAGAGGACACTTGATATATTTGGATGGGTGTCTGAAGGGGTTGTGCAGGGAGACAACGAGCAAACCGCTCAAGACAGGCAAGCATTTCCCGATGGGTAGGGAGGAACGAGGAACGATGGTTCCTCGAGAGACATAGTCTCTATAATAGTTCAGGGGTCGCACCTGTAATGCCTGCAACTATGCTCTAAGCACCTCCAACATAGTCATATGCTCCATCATTAATTCTTCAAAAGCATCCTTAGTGACCAAGGGGGTTCCTCGAGAGACATCGTCTCTATAATGGCTTCATCAGAAGGAAATGTCTCCTTTAAAGGATCCGAAGAAGCATAGTCTCCAAGCCAAGGGGAATGAGCGTACGAGTCAAGAGCTCTGCTCAAAGAAGTAGATTCAGGAGGAGGAGCCGATACAGAAACAATCTTGATGTAGTTGAGCTCGGCAGGACTCAATGACATCTCATCGCCCCATGATTCTATCTGGTCAATGGGGGGAATAACCCAAGGATCAGAGCGAACCGAAATCATATTGATAGGAGCGATGTTCGGAGGCGGGAGTGAAAAGACACCCATGAGGGTGGGATCTTTAAAGAGCCCAGCTCCCACACTCTCTAATGGAATGGAGGTATGCTCCACAAAAGGCACACTGCCTTCGGAAGAGGAAGCGAAGAAAGAGAGCTGGTCTATTGTGACAATTTTCCCCTGATGAGGGAAATGAATGACATGAAATAGAGATGAAGCCACGACTCGCATGGCATATGTCCAGCTTCGACCCAAAAGGAGGTTGTAAGTTAGATTAGCATCAACGACTTCAACTTCCACTTTAACAGTCTTCCCTTCCAAAGTAATAGGCAAGCGTTGGAGGATACCATAAGGGTGAGACTCTCTCCCATCAAAGGCTTCCAAGGTTGTAGGAGACTGACTCAAGGTCGGAGAACCAATAGCCTTCCAACAGGCAACAAACATAATGCAAGTTGAAGCGCCTTCATCAATAATCGTACGATGAATCATTTTAGAATTGATGATGACCTGGATAAGGAAGGAAATCTGGTGAGGCAGTCTCGATACATGGCTCTCGAGATCAAAAGTAATCAAATCCGAGTCGACCGGGTCGATTCCACTGATGGCCGATAGCAAGGACTCGCCAAATTGCCAAATTGTTGAGGAGGTAAATCCCCTCTGCGGACATAGGCAATCCCTACTAGCCCAGACCGGGTCTAGCAACAATTATACAATGCTACCGCGCAAGTTTCTAATTGCAAATTAAAGACCAATGATGAGGGCCTACCTGGATTCCAATGCTAGTGCTTGTAGAAGAGGTGATTCTCCCGTTCCTTTGCTTCGGCAAATCACAATCCCCACGATCTCCGTGAATGGACACCTGCACATACAAAGAATGACGCAAACACAAGCATAAAATCCAACATATGCAACTATATATCAGTCAGAAAGGATATAACTCATCATTATCACAAATAACAATAAGAGTGGAACCATAACAATAGTCGTTTATTAATGATAAACAAAGAAGAATACAACCATAGTTCTGATGCTAGGTTCTCCTTTGGCTGGGTAGTCAGCAGCACATGTCTTGCAAAGCTTGTTGGGAGTAGGAACAAGCCTCTCTCTCTTTGGTTATTGGACAAGAATCTCCTTACTTGGATTTGGCCTTATGGGAATGAAGAAGGCTCTTGCAGCATGAAGCTCTTGGAAACTTGACAATTCTCAATCTCTGGAACTATCTTGCCAAGGAAAATGGACAAGCTTTTATAGATGGAGGAAGGGGAGTTGGGATCATCCACAATAATCATGGGATTGGCTCTATCACTAGAGAAGCTTCCATGAGAGGTGGCAAACCACTTCCTCCCTATGGAGATCCGAACCCAAACCACCCAACTCAGGATAGATTCAGTCCAAGAATTTGTTAGGATGAATCTTCCGCTGTTTGTTTGTTAAAAAACACCACTGATTATGGTTGGCGCGAGTGCGACTCTGTGATAGAGCTCCAACTGGCGCTCCCTCTTTGGAGGATTTCCCCCATTGGCATGAGGGCTACACTATGGAACTACGCCAATGGAAAAAGGGCTATTTTTAGGGGTTTTAAGTAGGAGATGTCTTCAGGGCAAATGAAGCTCAAGTTCAGGGGAATGCAATGCAAGTGTTTGTAGGTCATGTCACTTCTCATGGGTCCCGGAATGAGTCCTCCAAGATGCGGGAGAGGGGTAACAGGGACGGTGACAAATTGCTGTGTAACAAAAGCCTCCAGTTTTGTGGAGCTTTGGGTACTTAGTCTATTTTGTCTTACAAAATCACTCCATAAGTTAAGTAAGACTCATTAAAAACAACCATAACTTGAACTAATTAGATTTCCCCACAGGGGCCACCAAAAAATTTATAGTTCAGGTTAGGACCATTGGGGGTAGGCATCCCATAAGCTACCATCGTCATGTTATGCCATTGAGACATAGTTTTTGACTTTCTAGCGAGCTTAAAATCCTTCAATAGTCACATGGAAAAGAATACCTGAGCATGGCAGAGACCCGATCTAGAGGGGATTCAGTTTAGGTCCAGTGCGTGTGGTACTCTTTAGGGCTACCTGACCTATCTAGTGCTCAATATTGGTAAATGACTACCAATAATCTAAAGACTCAAATGCTCACATGAGATGAAGGAACTTCGTGACCAAATCTAGGGCATCCTTTCCCTATAGGTGATAACGTAGACAACATTGGAGCCTCATTACCATTACCATGGTTGATTCTTCGGCTGTTGGAAGGCGTGCCAATTTTTATGGGACATTTCCCTAGGACCCATCAGAGGATATCTTTGTAAGGCCTAGTTACTTTGAGAGTGGCTAGGACGATTAGATCTTAATAGAAATTCTTATCATACGTAACAAACAAAAACCTTTTTTTTGTTTGCTTGATCACATAGTTTAAATTAAAGGAAAATAAACCATTTATATTTTAACTTTGCTTTATGAATGTGATCCAATTACATTGATATTTATCTCCTTCCCTCACCAAACACAAAGTAGCGCACACTCTAAATCGACACAATAGGGGACCCCATGGCTCCCCGTTGATCTAGAAGTTTTTGAATCCTCCCCCCATTGTCAGGAGGTGTGTCAGGACTCCCACCATTTAGGTGGAGAGGACATCACCCAGCCAAAATTATTGGGTCTTACTTTATTGGTGCATATTCTCCCAAAACTCCTCCTTGACAAAGTACATTCTTCACCACTCCATAAGGATCCCCACATGCTACCCCCTTTGGGAGCACACACACCTCTCCTCTAGATAGTCCTCAAGATATCCATCGAGGTAATTCTCCCATGACATCACAACATAGGAATCTATTGCATATAAATGTCCAGAATCATTTTGTAATTGAAGCTAATGCACAAATCCCATTCTTAGCCTCCCTAAATCTACTGGTTTTAAGCAAGCTAACCAATGCCCTGATCGTCCATGGCCAAAATTGTTGGTGCCCACCAATCTCCCTTCAGACATTCCAAAGTTCGAGGGGAAATAGGGCAAAGACCCAGGAAACCATGTCATCACATTTCACTTGTGGTGTTCATCTAATAGTATCATAGATGATACTATTAGATTACATGTATTTCAACTCACCCTAATTGGGCCGGCTGCGAAATGGTACATGGACTAGCCCTTTGTGTTGCATGGGAAGTTTAGCTTATTAGCTAATGCTTTCCTCACCTTCTTCCAGCTCCCAGTCTACCATTATTCAGGTATGGAACTCCTCACCAACTTCAAACAAACACCTGCTACTGACATCTTGGACCATCTCCATGAATGGCGAAAACACAGTAGCCTGTGTAAAACTCAGTTTGAAGACAAAGTCCTCCTAGACATATTCATGAGATCCCTCATATCAGAAATCTCTAAGGACGTGGAAAATTCATCCCCAAAAACAGAGGAAGAAGCCATCAGTAAAGCCCAGAAACTGGAGCTTTTCTATACCCAGTCTGGGTACAATTATCATGTGCTTCCAGATGCCCCACACCTGCAAACTTATAAAGAGATCCCAGACACATCCAGTAGTGTTGATGGATTAATCAGGTCCCTATACCAAAATCACGATAACAAAAACTACCAAAACCCCAGGTATTCACTCAATGGCAAGCATATGATGCTACCCATAACACACCACCATTGTAGCATTTAGGGTACTATAATGGTCGACTTACACCTCTGCAAAATATGGCCAATAGGGTTAACCAATACCAGCCCTCACAAGGAGGCTCGTATCTTCCCCCTCAGGGAAACCAATACTCGTCTTGGAGTACGGACAAGACGTCTGATCCCCCGAGTCAGTATGGTAACTAGGGACAAGGAAACCTATACTCTCCTTTCCCAACACAACAATAGAACATCCTGCCAATGAAGAATAATGCATGGGTTAATCTAGTGCAAAATTCTCTTGCTTCACAACAACAACTGAAGGAATAAATGAATTTAGTTAATCCTTCCAATGCTACTAAGGCAAAATAAAAAATAAATCCAAAGGGAGAACCTGAGTGGGGGCGAAAAAATTAATATCAACTCCCAAGGGCACCAGGAAGGGATAACCCTAACCGGAACCAAAACTAGGGTATGACTAGCAATAATGCACAGAAACAAGGCAAGAACACTAGTCTGTGGACTAATCATGCATGAACTATCTATGGAGAGTATGGTCATTATACCCACCTCTCTCCTCAATTTCCTCACTTAAATAGGATAAAAGATAGTAGGGGGCAAGGCATTCAACAAGCTAAAGCGATGCTTTACCCCTTCTCCCATCATGGAGTCGTTAACACCCAACAATAAACTCCCCAAACTCATCCATCTAGGCCGGAACATCCATAATGCCCCTAATCACAATATTTTCATGATAGGGGAAGATATCATTTTTCAAATAAGGAATCGAAATTATAAAGCTCCACCAGAGCCCAATCCATCGACCTTAGCTACAGTAATACCTATAGGGCCATTGAACATCAACAATTGCCTTTTGTACTAACTAACCAGATTTGAACTGACTAACAAATGATCCAATTGCGTATGCCCCTTGGTGGCTAGCGATTCCTCATAAAATTACCTTCGATATTCCTAAATTCAATGGAAATCCAGGTGAAGATCCATCGAACCACGTAATGAATTTTCATTTGTGGTGCTCATCTAACACCCTAAATAATGATTCGAATAGGCTTTGCCATTTTCAGAGAATGCTCACTGGTCCCGCAGTGAAATGGTATATTGAATTGCCTAGGGCTTCGTTTGATAACTTCAGTGCCCTTGCCACTACTTTTCTAACCCACTTCCAGTTACCCATAAGGTACGAAATGGGAATAGAACTCCTTACCAATTTTAAACAGACCACGACCACTCACATATCTGATCATATTCATGAGTGGTGACGCCGTCATCGAATGGTAAAGATGTATGTCCCTGATCAACTTCTAGCTGAGTGGTTTATTAAGTCCTTATTGCCTTCTATTACTGAGGATGTGGCGAAGGGAGGAGTTGTCACTGAATATCAAGTCATTGCTCATGCACAATATTTAGATTTGATCTATACTCAATCTAGCACACTCTACGACAAAATTCCTGACGCTCCTAGACCAGAATTTTCCATTCCTCCTCCTCCTAAATCAAACAGGGACTCTCACGCCAGCGATGGCATGATCAGTACCTCAAGCACGCAAGCCATAAAGGCTCCATCTGGTAAATACCTTGCAGTTTCTAGTCAAAAATCAAATGATAAACCTCTTGCCTCAAAGATTAATGCTGTGTCATTTGACCAAGGCAAGAATCCAAAGCAACCAAGGAGCAAGAAGAAAGGGAAAAATAATAAGAAGAAACAAGAGAATTCAACTCCTGAAAAATCTTCTGAAAAACCTACTGGACAAAAGAAACCTCATTGTACATGTTACATATGTAACGACGAGCATTTCACGAAAGATTTTCCACACCAAGTTGAGGTTGCGAAATTTTTAAAAACTTCAAGTACCTTGGCAGTGTTGATTGATCTGTTTCTAAACCCAGAAACCAATCTTGTTGATATCGATCACGCTTCCACATCACAAGTGCTTATGCTATCCATCTCGAAACAAAAAAATGATGCTTTGATATTGAAAATGAACAAAGATTATGGGAATCCATAGTTGTCGAACAACAAGGCTATAGATCAACCCAGTAGTTCGACAACAACTTCACTAGAGGTTGTTTCGGCCATCATTCCTGAATTAACTATAAAGCTGCCAAAGGGAGTAGTACATAAATTGACATTTAAACCTCGTGCTCGAGCAACATAGAATTATAATATAGTGGAGGATCTGGCTCAGTCGCCATCCGCTATGTTGACCCTTGAGGCACTGCAAAATTGCTGCTCCCAAAAGCAGGCTTTGTTATCAGCAATAGGTGGGATTGATCCAACGGATTCCAATCTTGTGGCCTTTAACCATAAAGGATACAAACCTCAGTTACCGGCCCAAATCGCTTTCCTTATATAGGTAAAATCCCTCAATAAAACTGTTCATCAAAGAATCATTGATGAGGGGGCATCTACCTGCATTATGTCAATGAGTTGCTAGAAAACTTTAGGTTCACCACCCTTGTCACGATCATCAATGACATTAAAATCATTTGATGGAAGAATATACACGTCATATGGGATTTTAAGTAACTTTCAAGTTGAACTGGGGGCAAGACAGTAGAAATTAAGGTCAAAGTCATTGATGGGAACCTTGACTACAATATCTTGCTAGGAAGGCCCTGGATTTATGCTATGGCTGCTGTTGTATTTACATATTTTAGAAAGATTGCATTTCCCTTCCAAGGTGGAATTACAATCATTTACCAACTAACCTTTTTCCCCAATAGTTCACAAGCTACCGGAAGCATTCCATTGATCCATGGAAGTTCTCGATCACTTAAAAATTTCAGAGTAGGTTTCCTAAAGGACCCTTCCTTAATGGGTACTTTTTCCCTCCCGCCTTCAAGTAATATGGCAGAAGTGGCCACAGTAGAAGCCTGTCATATGATATCATCTGTATTGTCTAAGATAAAGAAGAACTTTAACCATTTTGATAGTGTGGATCATCGCGAGGTGTTACCCCCAAGCCCCATAGAATCTTTGTAGCAATCAATTTTGTAGGCCTGGGCGGCGAACCCAAATCAACACTCAGTGAGTGTTTGGATAGATAGGTCTCTAGAGTATGGTACCTCTTCCGCTCTGTGGTCTCGTATACATTCTATAGATGAAGGAATCATTCAGTCGATGATGATAGGAGAGACGCCATGGGAAGATTACCACCATCATTCCCACCTTCAGGATAACAATGAAGATTATTCAAGTGACCTTAATCATCCTTCAGTTTTTGATTTTTTATGAAATACTGTAAATACAGTGGATTCCGAGCGAAATTTGTCCGATATTGAAGAAACTATCCCCATTAATATCTCGACCAAACTTAATGTTGTAGAGAATATTCATGTTGGAAAATCTTGTTCTCCTTCAGATCTGGAAATATATTGCGCTCTCTTTCGTGAATTCATAGATGTCTTTGCATGGTCATATGAAGAAATGTCAGGCATTGACTTGAGAATTGTTGAAAATGAAATCAATATGTATCTAGATGTCAAACTAGTACAACAATAGTTGAAAACTTTCGCATGTTGATTTCATTTACCCTGTTCCTCTAACTGATTGGGTATCGAATATTGTTCTTGTGATGAAAAATCAAGGAACAATTAGAGTGTGCACCAATTATAGGGATGTAACTCAAGCGTGTCCAAAAGACAACTATCCTACACCCTTCATCGACCAGATAATTGATTGATGTGCCGTATGCGAAATATTTTCATTCATGGATGGATTTTCTGGGTACAACCAAATCAATATCTGCCCAGAGGACCAGTAAAATACTACATTT
Organism: Pinus taeda; assembly: GCA_000404065.3. Lineage (NCBI taxonomy): Eukaryota > Viridiplantae > Streptophyta > Pinopsida > Pinales > Pinaceae > Pinus > Pinus taeda. The sequence continues at coordinate 64,578 of APFE030593798.1, read as the reverse complement.
ATATGTCCATGGGGCACATTCTCTTACCGTAAATTGCCTTTTAGTTTGAAGAACGCAGGGGAAACTTTTCAGAGGGCAATGAAATATGCCTTCCATGACATCAAGCATATCGTTCAACCGTATCTCGACGATCTACCAGCTCATTCATGAAAGCCATATTTCTATGTTGTAGACACTATAAGATACGACACAATCTGCACAAATGTGTGTTTTGTGTTGGTTCTGGTCGATTACTTGGTTTTGTAGTTTCTAAGGATAGAATTCGACTTGACCAACTTAAGGTTTAGGCAATCCCTGACATGCCTCCGCCTTCAAATTTGCTTTAGATTCAGAAACTCCAAGGGAAAGCTAACTTTCTTAGGAGGTTCATTCCACATTATGCCGAACTCACTAACGGTTATACGTGTCTTTTGAAAAAAGGAGTTCCATTCCACTGGGATCAAGTGGTGCAAGCTTCCTTTGATGCTTTAAAAGGTTCCCTGGTAAAAGCATCATTAATGTATGCTCCTGAATATCAAAAAGAATTTAAATTGTATCTTGCCGCTACAGATACAACCATTACCATGGTTTTAGTGCAAGAAGACAATGGAATAGAACATCCTGTATATTATTTAAGCTGCAACCTAAATGATATAGAAAGCAAGTACTCCTATGTTGAAAATTTGGATTTAGAAGTTGTTCAAGTAGTACAGAGATTTCAACGCTATATTCTCTTTCGTAAAACTACCATTGTGTCAGATTGCAACCCTATGACCTACATTTTGTCGCGTCAATTACTAAGGGGCAAATATTCCAAATGGATAGCCATTTTGCAAGAGTTTGATCTAGAATTCACCAAATCCAAATCAAAGAAGTCTCTCATCTTCGTGGAGTTACTTTGTGACCTTCCATCGTCATCCAATGATTCAACATCTAAAACATCAATCATGGATGAGACTCTGTTTCTTATATCGTCAAGTGATCGATGGTACGGAGATATACTAGTCTATCTCCAAACCCAAACCTTTAGGCCTAATACCTCTCGCTCTAAACAATGGCGTATTTGATACCAAGCCAAAGACTACATGATCGTGAGTGATGCACTTTACCGTCATGGTGTTGATACAGTTCTGCAAAGGTGCCTCACACATGAGGAGGCTGAAAAAGCCCTGAATGACTGTCATTCAAGTGCATGTGGGGGGCATCTATCTGGTTACGCTATTACACAAAAGATCTTATGAGTTGGTTACTTCTAGCCCACTATATTCAAAGATTTCATAATTACAGTCAGAAGTTGCCATGCTTGTCAGATTTTTGCTCGCAAAATCAGATTACCACCTACACCACTGCATCCAGTAGTTGCTGTTGGGCCTTTCGCTAAATGGGGCATAGATTTCATGACATGTAACCCCACCTCGGTTGGGGGGAATGGGTATATTATAGTCACTATCGACTATTATACAAAATGGGCCGAGGCGATGCCTACATTAAACAACAACGGCAAAATGGGTGCTCTTTTCTTTCTTAATCATGTAGTCTCTAGATTTGGTGTTCCACAGGCTATAGTCATAGATCATGGATTGATTTTTTGCAATAACATGATGGTTGAATTGACTACCAAATTAGCACTATCCCATGATAGTTCTACTCCATATTAGCTGTAGTCCAACGAATAGGTTGAGGCAATCAACAAAGTCCTTAAGCACATGCTGCAGAGAATGATTGGAGTCCACAAACGGAATTAGCATTTAATCCTATACTTAGCTCTATGGGCATATATGACTTCGGTGAGAAATGCGACCGGATTTACACCTTTTCAGTTGGTGTATGCTCTGGAAGCTGTCTTACTAATTCAGTGCGAAATTTCGTCTCTCAAGCTCGCAATTGATCTGCTTCCCAAAACTTTGGAGGAAGAGGCTTGTTTCTTGGAACTAATCCACTTGGATGAAACCCATCATGATACCACACTAGCTAACGAAGCTCATAAGAAATGTGTCAAGGCACAATTTGACAAAAATGTCAAGCCTCGTATCTTCTCAGAAGGTGACCTGGTCTTGCTTTACGATCAGGAATCTAATAAAATGGGAGTAGGTAAGTTCAAACCATTATGGATGGGCCCCTACATTGTTAAATGAGTATTGACAAAAGGAGCCTACGAGCTGGTCGATTATGATGGGATTCCATTGTTGCAACCCCGAAACAGGTTGTATCTTAAACACTACTATGCTTGATTAAGTGTAGTAATCTCTTTTTTTTGTTACATTTTTGTTTTCCTTTAGAATTGTCATTTTGGTTAAGTAATCCACATTGATTTTGTTGCAGATGGCAGACATTTTTGAACCATTTATTGGGTATGCCAACAGAGCTAGTCGTAGTACGCGGAACTTATCTTCTGTGGCCTAGGCCATTTTTGCTCCAAGTGGTGAGTTAGTGAGTTTGAGGGGGATATGTATTGGTCGATCGATGAACAACATCACTGAATATAGCACGTTGATTGAACTTCTCACTGATGCCATTTCGCATGGTATATGTCAACTTGTTGTCAGGCTAGATTCACAACTCATCATCCTACAGCTTACTGGCGTTTATTCCGTTTGGAACCCAGCTATTTATTGTATGTTCCTAAGAGTTAGGATTTTGGAAAGACAGTTTGATTCCATTCAATATCAACACATTTCCATAAAATTATAAACATTAACTAATTAATTAGCAAACTATGTGTTGGATAGACATTTGCAGCATTTGTAAAGAAAGCATTTCACATTAACATTTGCATCAGGATTGCATAACCAAAATAAAACTTCAAAAGTCAAAAATATAACTGTTTATAGTTTTTACAAAATGTTTTATTTCCAAGGCAAAATTGGTCATATGACCCAGAAACTCAAAAATGAATGCAGAAAAGCATCCTAGACTAATGATGCTGGTGATAACATGTCACCGCCTGTGCAATCATGCAGAAGAGCTTGGTCCATTGACTCGGCACTCCAGTAGTGTGGCGCTGTAACCTTAGAGGTAACTCATTGGTCCTGACATCTTGAATACTGAGAGTGAGGCCCTCAATCTAATCCCGCGGCATTGCCAGGGTCTCCACTATGTTCAAATCGTGAAGGACAACCCTCCCTACAGCCTCTCCTGCTAGAATGTCAGCTGCTGCCCTTGGGCGTGCCACTAGTCGCACTGGCCCAATATCTGCACAAATACATGAGTTTGATTAGTCTTGATAACATTTAAAAACACAAAAACATTATAAAACTAATAAAAAAAGATATGGTCGAATCATTTTACCTATAACACTCCACTGCTCGCCAGCTGGTAATGCCAAATCTGGGTCACTTCGGAAATCCATCCCGACATATGGATACTCCGCAAAAACCATCTCCTGATAGTCAAACCACTCAAAAAAGGCATCAGAGAAGGAAATCTGTGATTTACCAACATGTCTGGCCATAAGATCAACCCATCTCTGCATCCGTGGGTCCCTTGGTGCTGGCAATCCCAGTGAAATGTTCTGAGGCTACATCAATAGAATCCTCTCCAAGACAAAAGCAGTCAATATGGAATCGTAGCTAGAATTCTTGGATCTTCCATTCTTTACCTTGGATATCTATTCTTTTATGACAGGAAGTACCGCCTTGCACCAGTTGAACACCTTTGGTTCTAGGCATTCCAGGGCCTACTGCATGTAAGATCTATTTGCCAAATGAAGAGTCGTGCTACAAGCCAATCTAGCAAAGGTAAATAAAATGGTCCTCAAGGGCTGATCAGTGACATCTCAGATATTGATCTTTTCATCTCTGCTGGACTGAGATCCATCTCTACAAAACTAACGAATATAATCTCTCATAGATTCACCTCCACGAGAAGATACTAATAGTGAAAGAGGGGCACCACGCCTCGATAACCCCGTCAGAAAGTAAATATCCTCAACTGTCAATGGAATAGATTTGCCTCTGATCTAGAATATCTGGTTGATCAGATCACAAGCATCGAGAAAATACTGCAACAAACTGATTTGTTGCCTCATGGTAGATATGGAGAAGAATTTGAGCAAGCCATAGTTTCGTAATGCAGTAACTGTACCCTGTTCATGTAAGGAAATCATGTCATCTTCTTCATGTTCATGTTCACACCACGTGATGACCATCTTGATCCAACAAATATCTGAAACACAGATAAAAGATGAGTTACGATCCAAATTTGAGCAAAAGCAGGCAAAACTTTCATGTGAAATCATTGTGTAAAGTTTCCCTTCTGCACCCATCGCACCTTGCCTTTGAGCAAGGTGAGATGCATACTGACTAACTAGTGTACAGCCTTTTGATATATGCTAGTGTGATGGTTGGAGAATGATTTCTTCAAACCCCAAGGGCCCATAAAAAGGGAAAAAATTGCTTAAAAACAAGAAAGGATGGAGTGAAAATGAAGAGCTCAGGGTTAGCTCCTACCTGGTCCTGATGGTGTAGAGAATAGTCCACTGGATCTCCCGAAATCAAATGATGAAATTTGAGGGGGAAAACCACTCCAGAGCTCCAAAATCCCAAATTTGAAATGAAATGGTGAAAGTGAGAGGTTGGATGACCAATGAAAGAATCTAATGTGCTAAATGGTGAATTGAACATCTTTGACCACTATAATGAACAATGTTATCGCATGGTTCAAGCTCATTAAAAAATAAATCTACCACTAAGCATATATTATCCCACGGTTCAAGCTCATTAAAAAATGAACCAGGCTATGAGCAATGTTATCGAATGGTTCAAGATCGTTAAAAAATAAACCTACCACTAAGCATAGTTTCTCCTGGTTCAAGCTCGTTAAAAAATGAATCCACCCTCCGTAAATAACCTTTGTGATTGCCCTGCTATCAACCTTTTGAGCCTTGGTTGTGTTCCTGCCATCACCTCCATTCTTTTGGCTGATCATATGCTTCCACTTGATTGTTTACCATTTTGAGGAACAGCTGCGATGAGTGGTCCTGTTATCCACCCTCTTCACATCACCATGTTTTGAGAAGTTCCAAGCTTACTCGGAACCAGTTGCTACCCTAAAACATCACTCATTCCTAAAAAACAAGTCTCCTTTAAACTCTTTTCAAAATCGTTAAATATGAAAAGATTGTCAAGTTATTGGCCTTTCCAGCTCATTAAAGTAAGGGGAAGTGCCATCCATCCTGTATATTTTAATCTTTTTCAGACTTGAGAGATTATCTCATGAAAAAGTTCGAGCGCTTGTCTTTTCAACTCACTAAAGTTATCAAAAAATCATCCCTTTTGTATTATTTTATCCTTTTTCAAACTTCAGGGATTATGCTATGAAAAAGAACTACTGGAGTTTCCTTTTCGTCCCTTTTCAAACTCTCTAAACATGAAAAGGACCGAGTTATCCTTGTCCACCCAGACAAGAATGAGTTTCACTATCGCTAGGCTCGCTAAAACATAGCAATAGGTTTGCCCGAAGGGAAAATTATAGAACAAGCATATGTTATCCTCCTCAAGCTTGACAAAAATAAAGAGGTACTGGTCAACAATGACTAGGGAAAAAGGGAAGAAAACTTAAAGCATTTCATTGGTAGCAGGTCACTCTCAAACATGACACTTTCACTCTATCACCATGATTGAGTCGGGTTGGGTTATTCCTTTCACCAATCATATCACCATTGGTCCTCCATACCATCCATCTTTTGGGGTATGCTACCAATCCATATCAATGTCGCCGATATGTTCAAGAGAAGTCATTCAGAGAATTCACCATCCAGTTAATGCCTCATCCACTGCAATACCTTCACCCTCCATTTTTCATGACTGCCATTCCTAAACCTTGTATCGTTAGATCGTTTTTCACCTCCAGAAAATCATTTGCTTCGTTTCGTGTTTTTGATGTGGGATACATTAAGGCCCTCCTACGATGGGTCACTTCTTGTTGACATTAGCACATTATCCAAGAAGTTGACTTAGAAACAACCCTTTCAGTACTTTGAGGCTTGCATGCCTCAATGGCAAGTTTCTCACTTATGGCGACATGTATACATCAAAGACCTTCGATTGTAAGATTTGGCGTGGTGTTCGACATCAGATCATATATTCACACCATGTGAATTGTACTATAGTAACTTGAGGGTCATTATCATTATCGGTGATTCCTCTTGTGTCTGTTAACAGCTTACATTATTGGTTGGTAATTAGGCAATGTCTATCCATGTTCAACTTCAGGATATATTTTCACATGGATCGACTTGTACATTGGGCGAAGATTGAGCAAGTTTGAATACCCCAGATCTAGTTTCATCCATCCGAGCTGCAATATATTCAACATATAAAGACATCAAATGTACACAGAAGCTGCACATATGATCATCCAAGCTAAGGGATGATGACTCTACATATAAAGAAACACCAGTCTGCAACTGTAGACGATTATCTGTTCTATGTACATGAAAATGAATTTATAAAGCTCAGCATGGGAATGCCCGCCTCAGCTAGATCATGGAAAATTATATTGTGATGACGTATTTTATTGTATATTATACAGTTCACCTTCCAGGTCGAATACCTCAGATCCTCATGATAAAGCATTTCACCCGACATCAAAAGATTTATGACTTCATGGTTTAGGGGGCAACTGTTATAGACACATTTGGGCATTTCAACCCCAATCTTATATGTCGATAAACCAAGGGGTCTTTAATGCTTAAAAGTATTGTTTCATACTCGAAAGGATTATGGTAAATTGATTACATCATTCCCCAGAAGTTCCACCTGAAAAACCACTTAGAACTGGCCAAAACTGGACCATACTGACTGCTCCACTTTTAGGTTGCGATGCATATTGACTCCTACACTTTAGGTACGATGCATACTGCAGAGGCCTTCTGTGGGGTGTGATGAGCGAGAATGGACGAATGTTCGAGACAATTTTCTAAGTGGATGCTCTTGGAATCTTCTAGAAACTTCTCCTATGACACTTGCCTCTCTGAATTCGCCCACGGATGAGTAAGAGATCCAAGAAATATCCAAGTGGAACCAAGAAAAACAAGTGGAATGACACTAATAAAAAACCCAGAGATGACTCACACCCTTGCGTACATTTATAAATGGATCCCTCATATGAGAGATCTAGAGGCTGGAATTTTGTAATTTGCAAGGAATGCTGATAGTTTGTCTTTGAGAAGGAGCATTGTATTGTTGGGTGATATTGCTTTTCATGAGGTGAAGAGGGCTTTGATGCTGGGAGGATGATGCTAGATCAGATAGCTATGTTGTAATTCTCCCTTCTATTTTAATAAAGTTCTTTGAGTTTTCCTCCATACAATCATGTATTTGTGAATGCCATTGTATGTTCACTGTATTTTTTATTCTGCAATGCTTATGATATAATAGATCGAGATGCTTTGATGGTGTTTTGTAACTTTGCCTCTACAGGTATTCTTTAAGTGGGATAAGTAGGAGAAGAGTTGCAAGCTCTATCAAGGGGGAGAGAAATCAAGCAAGGAGTCAAGCGGAAGATTCAGGTTGGTTCCTTTGCCGCTCTCTTATCTATCATACATAGAGGAAATCCCAAATTGCTTTGACTGTTTGTTTCTAGGATAACTGCCAATCCTAGAGGGCTAGCAGATCGAAAAGACACTAGTTTTCCTGGAAACAAGGCGTTCAACAAAGTTCTTAAAAACATGTTGACCAAGGTATGCAATGCTCAGTGAAGTGATTGAGACCTATGCATTCCTGCAATGTTCTGGGCTTATTGGACGACATGCAAAACGCTGACGGGACAAACACCCTTTAGGTTGGTATATGGGGTTGAAGCAGTGATGCCTATGGAATACATCATGACTAGTCTACGCATAGCAGTGCTCACAGATATTACGGACCGTAGAGCCCTGGAAGTGAGGCTTGCGCAGTTGGATGAGTTGGAAGAAGAGATATTTTTGGTTGGATTTCACCAGTAGGTCCAAAAGTAGCGCGAAAAGGTGTGGCATGATTGACATATTAAGATGTGCACCTTTAAGATGAATGACTTGGTGTTGTTGTATGATAGTAAGTTTGATAAATTTCCAGGGAAACTCAGAATGCATTGGCTAGGGCCATAAGTTATTAAGGAGATTACCGATGGTGGCACGGTCCAGTTGGTTAAGTTGAATGGAGATCCATTCCTAGGAAAAGTGAATGGCAGTCATTTGAAGGCATACACAAGTGGCCCAACCATCTGACTATCTGATAGAAGCACATTCTCAGTGCTCCAGGTAGCTAAAAGGAGGCACGGGACTATAAACTACGCTATCTGGGAACTACACAATGTTAGGACTGCACGCAGCAGCGAAGTGTCACAGGGTCCGTGACAGTGTGAAGGCAGTTGCTTTAGCGCGTAGGTCCACCAGAATGTGACTGTTAAAGTCACTATTCATGATTTTATAGTTGGTTTGAGTCCAAATGGAGCAGGCAACAGAAATTTAAGGTGAAATTTATGAGTTAGATTCTTGAAAATCTACCACCAATCTAGCATTAATGGGCCGAATGTGGGGGCAACGGTCGAATTAAAATTCAAAAGGCCTTATAAACTACAAGTGGCTATCTAGCTAAAAAAACTTAGGATTTTGAGATCTGAGTTGTTGCACTATCAAGTGTGTATAGACCTTTCAAAGTTTGAGGCTTTAAGAGTAAGTTCCATGTTTGAAACATTGCCGAAGGAGACACAAGGCCTCCTAACTAGAATGATATCGAAACCCGAGGAAGCCGCACAGGAAATTGTGGAAGTGGAAGCTCCAGAGACTGTCAGAGTGATAGTTGAGGTTCTTAAATCACCTAGAACACCGCAACCTAAGAAGGATAGCAGGCTATGATCCCGGTGCACGTCTCGCTGAGAAATCCATAGAGGACCAAGCTCACCTTGCAACAAAATGAGAAGGCCATTAATCTAGAGGTCGAGGAGGAAGAATTTGAAGAAATCCTGGTACATAAGGAGGACATAGAGATGGAACTTGAAACCTAGGGTGTGAACTCTATTACCTGGTTACCTGAATATGTTCCTCCATGAAAGGGCAAAGCTAAAGTGCCAAAGGACATAGATGAGAGCAAGATCTCTCTACAAACTTCACTACTCTGAGATGATATTGTTTTTGAGGGACTGCACTTGGGGCGAGTTCCTATGTTGAAGTTTGAATATTGGGACCTCGCAGACCATGAGAAGTTCCCACATTTAGCGATTGAGAAGCTAATGTGCCAGAGGATTGACGTGGCTACTGGAACAATTCAATTAGAGCCACGTACATGCCTTAGAGGTGTAGAGAAAGTCAAGTTGCTTAACCTGTGCTGGGTGTTGCATTACCATCATGCCCCAATGACTATCTTCATCCTCAGGCAACTGCTCTACTTGGTGCATGATGGGTGTTTGTGGCTGGAGGTGCCCATCCCCATCACAGACCATCTGATTCACCTGACTACATGGCTACCTTACTCAGGGGAGGATCCCGCCAACATTTTAGAGGGAAAAGGTGGAAAGTTGGCCCTCGCGGAAGCGATGAAGAAGAAGTTCAAGATGGAGAAGAAGAATCAAGGATATGTCATCTCCAGAATTAATGTTGGCTACATGGGGCTTGACTCAGGTTCAGTAGTGAGTTTAGCCAAACAAATCCCATTACTACCGGCCCTTTTGACAATAGTTTGTGGTGCGCAGATTGAGGTATCACTGGAGGTAGTATGGGAGGGTGCTAGAACCAGGTTTATGCACCCTAGGGATGTCCTAATGAAGTCTAGGAAGTTTTTGAACTGATCCTATGTGCTTGCGCTACTCCGTGGAGCTGTTTTTTCTTCGCGACTTGTGCAACTACTTCAGTAGCTCTGTAAAAGGGCGTGAAGAGGTGCTATCTAGATCCTTTATCCTTACTGTGCTTTTATTATAGATCCTAACTTAATTATGTGGGACCAATATTCTCATTAATCATTCAACATTTATAACCAGTGCGCGCAATCATAAACTGTAAAGAGATGCATAAATATCACAAAAGCAATAAACACATAGTATTCAAGAACCCACTTATCTTTTATTAATCCTCTGTTCAAGTACAATCCCAACTCCACTATGCACACTCAGCTGTAGGGGTCCACGCACATAGTTGCGGATGCTACCAAGCCTCTACGCACACAACTGCAGAGCCTCTTCCTACTACTACAACCCAAGACTCGAACTTACAGACTCAGAGCCAATTCATCATCCAAAAGAATATATGTTTTAAGACTAAGACTAAATTTTACACTGAGAGCCTCACTCTATTTACACATTCCCATGGTTCGCGGACCATGGGTAGGTCGACACATTCTATATTAAATTACATTATTTTAGGGTGGACAACCCTAGACACTTGCACTTTGCGCCCGCATTTTGTGGGCTCTATACATTACATTGACCAAAACTTGGGCTTTAAGCCCCAAAACTTGTTATGGTGGGATTCGCTACCCAACAGGCCCCCAACTCAATCATCATGACTTGTCCCGAGTCACTCGGCTGGTGCAGTGATCTTCACGTGGAGTCCATCCAACAACTTTTGCACTTCGCTTATGTCTGCAACACATTCTTCCACTGTTCACTGTATTAGTTGTACGCGAATATCTGATGCATCATTGTCAGGGTCACCTTCTTGACTTAGCACATATGTATCCTACATATGTGCCAACTTTCCCTCAATCATGGTGGTGACCGTGAATGCTTCCTCGAGCCAAGGATGGATGCGTGCTTTAAGCACTGCTTCTTTTTGGTGCATGGCATGCACTTTTTCCTTTAGAGCCTGGGCCTCCTTCATCTTGGCAAGTCACTGAGTAAGCGTGATCGTTTGTGTGGTCCCCCTGATATTATCATATGCCTACTATAATTGCCATGCTTTTATCTCCAGACGCTGTATGGTTGGATCTTCCTGCAGTGAGGCGAGCATGAAGAGGGACTGAACCAACAATCCCATGCAGTCCTGTACAGTGTGCTCTATTGCTTCCAACCCCAATTGAATGGTGCGGTGGCACTTCTCTCTAACTTCCAGGGGTGTAGAGGGCTACGCCTTCAGCCACAACTCAATGATCTGTAGGTTCAGCTCCAACTAAACCTTCGTGGCTTCTTCTTGGGCCTTGCGGGCTCCATCCATTAGCTAGTGAATATTTTCTGTTGCTGGGAGTACTGTCAGCACAACCAACTCTGGTATGCTGCTACAGGCCTCCTCCACAGCTTGTTCCAATCCCTAGGTTTGTGTGACCAGGTTGTTGCGTTGCAGGCTGAGCTGTTCTAAATTTAACTTCTTCTTGCTCAAGACCTAGAGGGTGCGACCCTCCCTGGCACGAAGCTCAGTAGTTACCCCATCCTGTAGTTGGTATAGGGTTTCTCTGGGAAAGGCAACCAAATTCAACCACCAGCCCTTAATTTTACTTGTCGTGGCCTCATCACCCTTGGCGACTGCTAAGATTGCGCCTTCTAGTAATAAAAAATTGTTTGTGGTGTGGGCGCACAGCATCGGCTCAGCTTCAAATTTACTTGTCGCAACGTGTGGTGCCATCATTCCTGGGGGTCACACCTGTAATGCCTGCAACTATGCTCTAAGCACCTCCAACATAGTCGTCTGCTCCATCATTAATTCTTCAAAAGCATCCTTAGTGACATCGCGACCTGTTTCACCAATGTCAAGAAGGTTTTCCTCAATGAGATGGGTTGGGTCAGCAAACGTCTTTATTGCCTTTGTATTTTTCCGTGAGGCTAGATTCTCATGGACACGCAACGTCTTGAGTTGGGTCAATTTTGGTGCAGGGTCTATGCATTCTTCTATCTCAGCCTCCGCCTATATGTCCTACTCTGTGGACATATCCTGGCCTTCCTCGGTCTCTTTGGTGGGCACGGTTGTGATCTCTACCATCTGCGTTGTCATTGCTGCCTCAGCCACCTTCTACTGTGCGGCCACTTCTTCTTCCTGGCACCTTCTCTTCACTAGTTACATGATGCGCAACTTGGTATCCTTCTTTCGTTGTTGTGTTGCGATCTTTTCCATTTCTCCCAAGTTCAAGGCGTGCCACTCTAGAGGCTAGGACTCCATTACCACAAAGATCGCATCACCCATTGCAACGAACAGGAGCTTTGCCCATGTTCGTGTGGGATCTTTGCACACCCAGATATACAGGTTATGCATATCTGCCTTGAACTCTAGCACGCTCTATAAGCTGTTATGGACTGTGGGGGACAAGTGCAGCTTGCGGTTGATCCATGTTTGTATGCTCACCTCTATGAACAACCAAAACATCTTTATCTTGCGAATCCTCATCACATCTTTTATTGACCAGAGTGAGGTGTACCTCGCGGCTTCAGGTAGGTCACCTTCAATCCTGGGAAACCAGTTGTCTTTGGGAAACTCTCCTGCAACCAACAGGATGGATAAGATCAACCACACATAGTGGAAGGTCTTACCCTCCTCGTAGGCCTCTCTACATTTTGTCAAAAAATCATCACATAGGAACTGCACTCGGTTAAACTGGACCCCCTCTGTGCACTGCTCTACCAATGCAACTACAGATGCTGGAACTTTGTAAGCACGACATTTCCTCATTAGCTTATCAGCCAGCAACTGTGTGGCTACGCGCACCCCCTAGTCCTTAATGCCTGCTATTACTTACCCTCACTTCCTCTTCTCTAACTTATATTTGGCCTTCATAGCTTCTGTGAGGGCCAAGTCACTGCTCTTTCCTGTTATGATTGCAGGGTTATTTCCTTTGATGGGTAGTGTTGTGGCCAGTAACAACCCCCCCTTTTTTATTTAAGTGTTTGTCCAAAATACTAAATGAATGGGGACCCTTAGTTTAATTTTGAGAAAAATCAAGTTTTCCTTTCTTCAAAATAAGGTTACCATCGTAAGCTTAAAGGGGTCTCTCGAATATTTTTTAACCCAAGTCTATGATAAGGTAAAGGTCTTTAAAAAATCGCATTACAAAAAGATAGGAAATGCCTTCATTCCCTTATAATATTGGTATGTGCAAGACCCCCATGTTAAGCCTAACGTCGCATCGCAGTAAAGTAATGTTCATAAGGAAAAACCTCAAGATCTGTCGATCTGCGATAACACCGATCGCAAGATCGCATATCGCAGAAATAAACTGGCAATACTTAACAAACATCAAACTTCTGCGACCCGCGATGTTGCGACCTGCGATGTTGCGATCACCGCAATGGCACAATCTGCGATCTGGTGATTTGCGATTAGCACGACTTGCGATGGCATGATCTTCAATGTAACGTAAGCAAATCATGAATCATTTAATCATGAATCCTTCGGGCACGCCATTCAAAGAAAAGCCACTTAACATAATCTGACCCCAGATCATGTGCTTTTAATGATAGTAAAAGGATTAGTTGTCAGTTATTAAATGAAATAAAGAAGCATGCTTTTCTAAAGAATTATTTCACGTAAGGTGGCATATTTGGTATATCTGTTGCATTTAAAACTCTCCCATCACCTTTCTCAATCAGTCATTTCCACTTCGCTCGTAATCTGCAGGAACTAAGAGTTAAGAAGATTCAAAAGCCGAACGCAGGAGCAAATGGGAAAGAAACATAAAGCCCAGAGCTTCGAGACGAAGGAAAAGATGAAGGAGATGGTGCCCATGTATACAGACACTGCATGCAACAGGGACACAGGAATTTCGACCTGGGAAGGCATGTATAGGCTGTTGGAGGAAGAAAATCCTAAAGTAATGAAGGTTGATAGCACCGCGGGATCACAAAACTCTTCCGAGGCATCCATAGAAGAGCTGGCATGTTCATTTCTTCACCGAATAGCAGCTAGACCCAAGATTTTGCCGTATACAGATATGATCAGATGGATACTTGACAATGCAGAGTTACAAGGCAGACAATTCAAAGTTTAGGGACATGGGCTCATAGGATCATTCACCGCGCAAGACTTAAAGCTTATGTATCATGTTCCTGAGCCTCAGACGACCTACAACGCGCAATTTGTCAAGAAATTTGCAGCAGAGAACCCAAATCTGGCAGAAACCACTGAAGAATGGACCAGAAGAAAGGAGTCACTAAAAAAGGACAAAAACGGTATGTACAACACTGATTCCCTCACATCTCCATATTGTTTTGCTGCGGCCATGCTTTGTAGGCTGTTTGGGATGCTGGACATAAATAAATTTTCGTCTGAATGGCTACCACTCATAGACGCTGCCACAAACGTCGATCTTGTGGATTGGGCCAAAATATTTTCTGATAATCTATACACTGTTGTTATGAATTACCGGTCTAAGAGATCCTTGTCTCAAAGGATCTATCCTCCTTTTTATCTATCTGCTTATATTATGGATTCTATTTGCTATGTATCTAAATTCCCCACTATGGGTTTGAAATGGACTACCCAGGACCCGTCACCTATTCATGTTCATCACAAAGTATTATGGGATTCCTAGTTTGCCCCTCACTTCTATCAGATTTTCCACGGGCTCATCTTACCCCTATATAGGATGATATATGGTGAAGAACCCCCGAGGTGCTCACCCGAAGAAAATAGACATCATCCCCATCGCAAGATGGTTCGGGAAAGAATGGTTCACTTACGTTAGAGTGTTTGGGAGCACTGTACCTCCACATGTCCTACCTCTATATGTCCCCGACAATCTTTTGGCTAGGGAAATTGCCTATCAAACTTGCTCAGAAGGAGGCCTAACCAAAGAACTAAAAGACAAGAAGAAGGCCATATGGCCTTAGTTTCCTGTAGCTTGTGGGGCCTTCTCATTGTTCGATGTAGGACACGCTTTTGCCGAAGTAGAGAATGTGACGTCTCTACAGTTATTTAAATTCCCCGCTCGGCCTTTTGACCTAAATAATGTTGCCCATGATTTCACTATAAGTGTCAGAATAAAAGTGATTCGTTGGAAAGAAAGATTTATTTGACGATTTGTTTCAAAGTAAAAGTTCACTCCAGGAAGTTTTGCGAGAAGCTCGGTCGAGGTTATCCCCAGATGACCTCCAAAGATTTTTGTTATACAGAGAAAGAAGGCTAGCCAGTGTCCCTCTAGAAAAGCTGTGACTGCTTGCCAGAGAACCTACTTCCAGTGTCAGCCTCAGCGGAAACTCCAGTACTTCCAAATCCAAATCTGACGCTGCCCAAGGAACGCCTGAACGTTCTAAAAAGTCTGCAAGCGACCAAGGAAAAAATGAAGAAACAGCTAAAGATACAGCTCAGTCAAGTGCAATGTCGCAACAGCAAGTTATCGCCTCCCCACCAAGAGATGTCCCTCCTCCCGTCATTAAATCGCCACTCGTCGCAACAGAGCTCGACAAGGAATGGGAGAACTTCAACGAGCTAATCAGCCTTGAAGGGCAAGTCCCAAGAACACCTGTGAGCAATGCACAGGTAACACATGAAATGGTTTTGACCATGGTCGGTAGTGTCTCAGAAACGGAGCAAAGTCATATCGCTCCGCCTTCTGAGCTTCTACTTAGTGTAGAGGAAATTCCCCCACTGGATGTATTCTACAGTCCCCAACATAAAGTAGTGGTGAGGAGATAAAGAAAGAAGAGAAAGCTGGAGAATACGCTGTCACAGGACGCTGAACATTTAGACATCTTATGGAAAGACCCTGACAACAACCCGACAAAAACTCTTACGAAGTTGTCTCAGATCGCAGGAGCATACACTTCTGCGACTATCGACAAGGCGTCGGAAGTTCAGCAACTGTTGAGGGAACGAGAAAACCAAATACAACTACTACAACAACAACTACAACAAGCCAATGCTAGTATTGAAGCGTCCAAACAACTCGAGAAACTACAGGAAGATTTTCAGGAGATGCAGATAAGCTATCAAAGAAGCCTAGACAAAAAAGGAAAGTAGTTGCAAGCTTCACAAGAAATACACAAGGACGAGCCCCAGCTTGCCGAATTTGTTTCAGAGTCTACTGGCTTAAATGAGCAACTTCTGCAGCAACAGGAAGAGTTGGGACGTAAAATATCGCAGTGGAGTCACTATTGCGAGCTGAGCGATAAACTCACCAATCAAGTGACAGACTTGCGAAGTGACTATGACCAGGTTGACAGACAAGTGACAGAGTACTTAGCTTGGCAGGATGGAGAGGAAGGGAGGAGAGCAAATGCACCCAGAATAAACGAGAGTCATAAAGAATTGCTCTTTAACAAATGGGACGATCAAATTAGCCAGGCAGAACAGGCGGCAGAGACAGCGACGACACAGGCGAGCGTTCTTATCGACTGTGTAAATGAGAATTTACATAGAGCCAACTAAATCACAGAAACCACCCCGGGGTACCTACCAAACAAGTCACGAATGGAGGTAGAATAGAAGCAGAAGGCGCAGGAAAAGGGAAAAGCGATCCAGGCATTGAACAAGTTGAATTGGGAGTGTTACTGGGCATACTTAGTCAAGCCACACAGTCAGAGGATGACTTTGAAATGCATCATAAACTCAGCCGAGAAAGTAGTGCCAGCTCTCATAGATTCTGTTTTCGCAGCCCAGCTCAGCGCAAAAGTCAGCCAACCCACTCTTCTCAAATCCATGATGAACACTTGCAGTTTTAAGGACCAAATTCAGAAGTAGCTTATTTTTAGTAGTTTGTTGTTTCTTTTTATTTAGATTAGAAAAAGGATGGTCATTTGAGAACCGTATCCTAAAATT
>APFE030593798.1:21579-39608 GCA_000404065.3 Pinus taeda | reverse complement strand
ATTTTTAGTAGTTTGTTGTTTCTTTTTATTTATATTAGAAAAAGGACGGTCATTTGAGAACCGTATCCTAAATTTTTTGTAAAAACACTATTATTAGAATTAGGAAGTAGTATTTTAATCCTTCTCATGCATTTAGAGAAGGGTCCAGAGATTTGTCAAAAACTTATCCTCAGAACATGCACTTCTGCACCCTCAGAGGAGGTTTTGATGAATGGATGGATTGAGATTTATTTTTATTTGCATTTTGATGTCTGCTACTGATGTTGCACTTTTGTACTCTTAGTAGATGTTAGAACGAGTAGAGATAGATCGTTTTTGCTTGAAGTTTGTTGGTAGAATGAGTCATAAATGGTACTTTTATCTCTTGGCAATTTCTGCTTATATTCTTTAAGTGATTTATAGTTTTCAGTTGTTTATATGTTATTGTATGAATGTATGGGTTACCATTTGGCACTTTTATACGGTGGATTCATATTGTTTATGTCTAACATATGAATAGCTTATTATGCGATATGTTGTTCACAACTGTTTTGCCTAACTTCTTATGCAAAGTGGTTTATCTTTAATGATTTCTATTCTTATGATAGCTGTATGATCTTTATTACCAGTTATTATTCGAAATCTTTTTAGATCGCATAATGGAAGATATACAATCCCGGGTTAGAATAGATTTGATGTGTTGTTTCTCACTAGATTACAATAGCATAGAGTAAAGTTAAAGAATCTGAATTAGATTAGCTTTAAAGTACTTTTAGATCAGCATTATTCAACTCTACACACACACCCACACCCAAGATCGGGAAACTGGTCCCGTTATCCCCAGTCGGACCCGCTATACCAAATGGATAAGGAGCTGCCAACCAAGGTCCGGACAGGGTGGTTATCCCCCTTGTTGTCGACCCGATTTTCGGGGCTTCAACAGGTAGCTAAGAAATTCGATGAATAAAATCGGCTGTGATGGGAATCGGCTCCTCCATCTAGAGATACCCATGATGTACTAGGCATAGCAGCTACCAGACGACAAAAATTGTGATGGGCACATGGTGGTAATGGGGTATCCATCACAGATGGAGTAACCCTTCCCTCTCCACACCGCATAACCAATTCTGCTTCAATAATTGCTCTGCGGAAAACTATGGTAACTTCTCGTTGTTCGCAAGGTCCTAGTCTTCAAACTTCATATTAGGTACCTGTCCCATCGATGGACCTTCAAACCTTATTTCATCTGGAACGAGCGGGGTCTGGAGCACACTCTTTGTGGCCTCCAAGTCCTTCGGTATCTTGGCTTTCCCCTTCCACGGGGGGATGTAGAGGGTAATTTTATTACCGAAGGCACTTGGGAAACATTCTCCACCTCATCATCCTACGCTTCAATTTGGGTGATCAGAGCTTGCAAATCTTCCTCCTCCTCCTCTATTTCAAGGATGATGGCTTTTCCCTTCTCTGCCATTGACAATTTACTAAAGCGGGGGTTCCGTGGTGATACCCAGACTGGCTCCATTGCTTGCTTATCTTTCTGTGGTCGAGGTGTAAGTGGTGACTTAGGAACTTCTGGTGGAGCTGCTACCTCTCCAGGCTTGTCCTTGACCATACGGGGCTCCAGGGTAACTTCCACGAATCGCACTCTTGTTCTTACAGCCATCATTGTCTGTAGTTGAGGGTGGTAAGAGTACGTGGTGCTTAGTGCTCTATACTTGCTCAATTCTCAAAAAATCAAGTGTTTCCTTGTGGTTAGCCCTAATGGTTTTGTAGCAACTTTTGAATTTGAATTCGACCCTTCCTCCACTTCTAAGTCATTAATACCTTTTTGGCAGTAGATCGTCCCAAATCTAGCTCTTAATTCGTATCTTAATTGTCTGTCGCCCACTCCTTTTTGTCTTAAATTGGACCTCTTGTCATGAACAGTGACACCAATGGTCATCTCCCAGCCTATCCCCATAGCAATGTGGCTCCCTATGTGCTGTTACGACCCTTGTGACATACCAATCTTGCACGCAACCTCCTTGTTGCACATCTCCCATACAGACTCTTTTATAGTCCTATGCTCTCTTTCAACTGCTTGCAACGCTAAGACTGTGCTTCCTACAAATAGTCAGGTGGTCACACCCGTGGTGCATTGCTTCAAGTCACCTTTCAACCCAGTCCATGGGCCTCCCTTAGTTACCCTTGCACTAGTCAGTACCTCACATTCTTCCTTATGTGGTGCACTCCCCTGGATACTTTGTTTGAGAAGGTGCAGTTGTAGCCATGGTAGCAGAGCCAGAAATTCTCGGCAACACTCTTATAATGCGGTGGTATGGTTTCCAGTATCTTGTCCTGTCCTTCCATCAACATGACATGTTTGCATGATTTTGGTCTCTAGTTTTCTAATATTTGCGTCCATAAATATTCTTTCCTACTTCAGTCGTACCTGATCTTGATCAATTTCACAAAGCTCAACATTCCGTCACCGAATGGCTTCTTGAATTTGCATATGTTCGTCCTCGCGTGGCTGCATACTTTCTTCACTCTGGTCCTCGCGTGTTGTGCCAATTATGGGAGTTATTGCATGAGGATTATTTCCCAAAGCTATGGCCTCGACTCTCCTCATCATTTCCAGAATCATTCCCGCACTCAGGTTCTTGTGCATGGCCCCATAGGCCCATCGGACCACTGGCACATGCAAGTCTCAATCAGTTTGTTCCACCTGGTAAACTCTGTTCATAGTTTCTCATAGCTTTGTAAATGCCCTGATGTGGACTATTTGTGGTGTGCATCGCTTTTCCTACTGCCGTGTCGAGTTCTGATTTTCGATCCTTAGTTTGGGATGTGCTTGCATAGCACTTGTCTGCACCCATCAACACAGGTGGGCACACAAACTACTTCTTCTTGGCTGCCTGGCTCTCGTTCGACACTGGGGACTTCCAAACTGTAAGCACATCCATCTTCTACATTCACGCCAGTTTCCAATAGTATTTTGATGTGTACTCCCCCATCGTGTAGGTGTTGTGCGCAGTGCCCATTCCAGTGCATCATACCGCTATTGTTCCGATACTATGCTTTCAAATTTGTCCAGGAATTCATCCACCGCTGTTACTCCATCATAAGTCAGCAGTTCACTCGCCTCTATTATCACGCAATACAAGGATCTAGTCATCATGTTACAATTCAACGTTGTCACTTCATGCAACCAGGTTTTCCAACGTTCTACTTCTTCATTTGAATCCAAAGTACAGGAACTGTCGCGTTCCCACGAGATTCTGCCATCTGCAGTCGGCTGAACCCGATCCTGGTCTTGCACTATTATCTAGTAAATGCAATCTATCTCATCATCATTGTCATTGTCATGCAAAGGTTCAGTGTAGTGTGCCCCTTCAGCTGGATCTAGCAGAACTACTACGCGTAGGGACTTTTTCTTGAATATCATCTTCCACTTCTTCAGCTTGATGATGCCATTCATATCAGTGGCCCAGTCTATTTCTAGCAACGCGGGATAAGGATTGCTATCATCAACAATATCTATTACTTCAAAGTCCATCTATGTGTTCACGCCTTCGATATCAACTGTTACCCCTTGCAGCCTCCCCATGGGCAAAATCTTTTGTTGGTTCACCATTCGTAATTGAATAGGGTACCATTGTAACACGGGCTTGCCCATGCCTTCCCATGTATACTTTGGTAGCAAATTCACGTCCAAACCCAGGTCTAGGATTACTATTTGCCAATCTATGTCGTCAATCTCATTTCCCTCCCAGTGCACAATGCATGCTTCCCTGATTTCTAGACTACGTGCGGCTCCCCTGACCCTGCGCACTTGGTGATTAACTCTTGTAGTCCCTTGACTGCCTTATTATCATGCAACAGCTTCATGCATGTCTCTAGAAAGGTAGTAAGCATAGAAGGATCCATTCCTGGCTTTGATTGATCCTTACTACCTGAAGTAGTGGCCTCCACAAAGCTCTTCTTAGCTTCCATAAATGTCTCCTTTGCATGTTCTAAGTCAAACTCAGGTTCCTTTGTAGGAGCCTTGAGAAACCATGTATCTTCCTTAGGCTACTTCCCCTTATCTTCCCCTATGGTCATGCCACTTCAGAGCATCACGTTCACATTGGGGTCTTCTTCATGAGGTTCAGATCTCATCATTTGGATATTCTGAGTTGGAGGAGGTTGGAGTACTCCTTTCTCATGTATCTGTGTAATCAACGTAGGACAATCCATTGGTTCATGATCAAAATAAGCACAATATGGAAAAGATATTCTTGTTGGGTTGGTAAAATCACAATCGTAGTTCCTTGTCCTCCGCAATTGTAATAGATTAACTGTCTGTGGCCCCTTCCTAGCCCCATTCCTCCTCATCCTCGACCTTGGCCTTGAAATCGAGAGTGTACCATCCCCGTGGTTGGGTCGAGGCCTCGCGTTTCTATCTGTATTCTATAGGTGGGGGTCCACTCCATCATCAACTCGTATCTATGACAAGTACGCTCATTGTGGCCCACCGATCTACAAATATTACAAAATAGTTGTTGGGGAGTCTGTGTATACTTCTGCAACAAATGACAGTTATCCGTCGTGTGCTTTTTGCCTATCTGATAGATCACACACCATAGTGCAGGTGCCACACTTGGCCCTACCTATGCATCTAGCCTCAGTGGCATTAGTCCCCCTCCTGCCAAGTAGTTCGCGAATACTGGACAATGATCCTTGTCGTGGCCCTGACCTTTGGATTTTATACACCATACTTCATTTCATGCCTCTAGCCGCGGTGCCCTATTTTGCTTCAAACTCTATATCTCCAAGCATAGATTCTGTAGTTGCATGTGGATTTGTTGAACTCCCGACCTAGGGTCTTGTATCGAGGTCTCATGCAACCTCATCACCATTTCCAATGCTTCAGCTTGGGTTGAAAGCTTCTGTTGTGATAGCACTGTCCTCAGGTGCAGTGTCAAGGATGCCACAAACAATGCATGATGTTGCGCGTATGCGAGCATCATATTAGCCTTGCATATCATACTCTTCAGTCGCTGATCTAGATCCCAGGGGGTCTCACCTGGGAGCATCGCAATCTCTTTAAACCCAATGATTGATTATGTTTCGGACTTCGGTTGGCTAAATTCTATATTCAACACATTCTGGATCTCTGCTATTCTTGCATTTGGGTGATCATTGGTTTGCTTGATATACCATGTCAACGCACTATCCTGCAGTGCACTCACCAACGTAGCCTTCTTAATGTTGTCATTCATGACCCCTTGTGCTTCCCACACTGCTCTTACCACAAACCAGAACTGATATAGATCCTCATTTCCTACTCCTCTAAATACAGGTAGCTTGATCACGCTCACCGTGCTGAACTGTGGTGTCGGTGGTGGTGGGGTGGGTGAAGATGTAGGTGAAGGAGGTTTTGGATCCTCATTTCCTACTCCTCTGAATATAGGTAGCTTGATTGCGCTCGCCATGCTAAACTGCAGCGTTGGTGGTGGTGGGGTGGGTGAAGATGTAGGTGAAGGAGGTGAAATGGATGGTGGTGTAAGTGGAGGCGGTAACTATGGAATGCGCTACCTTATCAAACTAACCACACTTCTCATAGAGACCCAAGCGAGCTCTTCCTCGCTTTCTCACGAAGGTGAAATTACGGGATTGTTTCCTAATTCCCGATACCTTTGTAGATCCTTCCACTCCGTGTCGTTCCAAACATTAATGTATTTACATCACCTGTTTTTCACATAACATCATCTTAATCCAGGCATTTAGAGATTTAACATACCTACCTCATAGTCCCTTGAGAAAACATCACTCTGCTTCACTGTAGCTCACGGTCATGTCTATCGCAAACTCAGTGATAAATCCCCCTATTATTTGGTTGAGCCAATGGTCCACAGCTCGTGCGATCTTATCTTCTGATGTCTTTAGTCTATGCACTAATTCCAGAGTCCACACTATCAGTTGATCAAGCTTATACCTTCCCTGGCTGTCAGCTAACCTCACGATCCACTCTTATAGTTCAGAAGGGAAGGACGCAAAGAAGATCTCGTGGATTTCCATATATACGTAGCAATCCAGCCACCTCTTCTCAGATATCTGTGAAGTTCTGTTTTCCTGTGTCACAAACTCGTGAAGCTTCTTGTCCAACCACTCTTCAATTTCCTCCTTTGTAGGGTTCCAATGGCATGACATCAGACATCCCCTAGGTAGATCCCGGTCCCAGCAACGGAACCATTTGTTGGCTATGTGGGGCCTGACGCAAGTTCAACAGTGAGTTTAGCCAACCAAATCCCAGTACTACCGGCCCTTTCAGCAACAGTCTGCGGTGTGCGAACTAAAGTTTCACTCGAGGTAGTATGGGAGGGTGATGGAACCAAGTTTCTGCACCCTAGGGATGTCTTGATGAAGTCTGGGAAGTTCGTGAACTGATCCTGTGCGTTTGTGCTACTCTGTACAACCATCTGTCCTTCATGACTTGTACAACTGCTTCTGTGTAGCTCTGTAAAAGGGCGCAAAGAGGTGTTGTCTAGATCCTTAATACTTACTGTGCTTTTATTATAGATCTTAACTTAATTATGTGGGCTCAATATTCTCATTAATCATTCAAAATTTATAACCAGTGCATGCAATCATAAACTATAAAGAGATGCATAAATATCACAGAAGCAATAAACACATATTATTCCAGAACCCACTTATCCTTTATTAATCCTCTGTTCAAGTATAGTCCCAACTTTTCCCTGCGCATTCAGCTGCGGGGGTCCACACACATAGCTTCAGACTCTACCAAGCCTCTGCGCACACAACTGAAGAGCCTCTCCCTACTACTACAATCCAAGACTCGGACTTACAGACTCAAAGCCAATTCATCATCCAAAAGAATATATGACTTAATACTAAGATTGGATTTTACACTTAGAGCCTCGCTCTATTTATACAATCCCATGGTCTGTGAACCATGGGTAGGCTGACACATTCTATATTAAATTACATTACTTTAGGGCAGACAACCCTAAACTCTCGCACTCCGCACCCACATTTTTCTTATTATTTACATTACATTGACCAAAACTCGGGCTTTAAGCCCCAAAACTTGCTATGGGGGGATCTGCTTCCCAACAATTAACAACCATGCAGTCAAGGTCACAACATAAATACTAGCAAGGAAGGTGATTTGGAAGTGCCATGTGGATGAGGTGCCTACGCACGTGGTTGCACTAGCGGCCCAATGTGTGGAAGGAGTCTAGTTCAACTGGGCGAACTATTTATGCAGCGAGTTCCTTGCGAATTGTCGCAAGGCACAAGAGCAGGGTAAAATGTTTCACTATGCATGGCTCCTGTTTTCGATAGTACTGGTGGCATGGGAGTTACTCGAAGATATCAAATTCCCTTAGGTCATGTCAGACCTTCCAGAGGCAGCGAAGTATGCTTCGGTATGGGCGACCAACAATGCACAACGTATCAGAGAAAGTAAAATTTGTTGGGTCCTAATAGAGATGAATATCCGGATGGGGATCAATCGCAAGTTATGGTTGTCACCCACATTCTATGCTAGTTAACAGAGCCTTGAAGAGTTCAAATCATATTTCCACCATGTTTTTATCAGGGCGTGGAAGGACCCTACGAAGACATGGCATAACCTACTATACCTAGTGAATGATGATGTCATCTTCACAGTCCTAGAGTCTTGGCCGCCAGAATGGTGTGCTCCAGCTGGCTCTGTGGTGGAAATGAACAAGTCCACCGCATAGTGCAAGAAGGAATAAACAAAGCTTTGGATGACACAACTGGTGAAATAGTGTAGGAAAGAGGAAGAAATGGCTAAGGCCCAAACAACACGTGACACTGCGAAGTTGGCAGAACAACAGAAAATGGGAGAAGAAGAGTGCGAAGGATAGAAGTCACCTTCACCCAAACCAGAGACAGACACAAAACAAGGTGGTGTTGGCCCGTAGATGACATCCACCCAACTTAAGCATCTGCGACCATGAGAGCAGACAATGCCGTGAAAGAAAATAAAGGCATTGAAGACATATTTTGACCCAATCACCCTCACTAAGGGGAATTGGCATGATATCAGTGAAACAGTTTGAAGAACAACAACAATTGGTATTGGGGACTCTCTGGATAGAGTTGCAGGAGTTTCAAGTTCGCACTCCATAGGCTAACACAGTGTCCACTAGCCTTGCGATTGGCACTTCAGCTACCGAGGAGATGTTGCGCATAAGGATGAACAACATGATATTGCTACCAGATGGAGAACTCACTACAAAGAAAGAGGTTGATAGGGCCATGGTCAGCAATTTGAAAGGAGTCAGATTAAATATTTCCATGCTCCCTCGAGAGATGCTCTATCTCTTATAGGATGGAGTCACCGCGAAACTTCGGGCCAGGGAGAGTCACGCTCTACAGGTAATGATCACGTAGCACATCAACATTAATCAGCTGGGTCTACAACACAACAAAGCAGTAGAGCAGAATAAGAAGATAATGCAGGTTTTGGAAGAAGCTCGCCAGATAGTCCCAAAGTTAGACATTCAGGCAAATGAATAGGAGGATACACGCATCCATAAGTTGGCCATAGGGGTGCGCAACGCCTAAGGAGATATGGTCAGGGAACAATTTACCACCACTATTACAAAAAGAATGGTAGTGGTTGATAGTACAATGGCAGTCTGCATGCAACTTTTTGAGCAGTCATTCAAGGTCCTAACCCCCCAGTAGGAGGACCCGAATGTAGAGCACCTAGAGACAGAGGCATGTGAGCTCTAACATAGGTATGACAAGGTAGAAGGGATAACTTAGATGTTTGTTGTTACACAGAGGCTCGCATGGATGTAGGAAGAAAAGGTGCTCAAGGAATAGGTGGATGTTGCTTCACACAAGGAAGTGGTCTTAAAAGCGCACCTACAATAATGGATATATGAGGCTTATACAATTACAACCTACATTGAAGGAAAACTCATGAAATTTCAGGCAGCTCATTATAATATTCAGAGCAGTAGTTCAATAGTAGTCACTGAACAACGCATGGAAGAAGTCCACTAGGCAGCTGCTTAGTGCACTGCCAAAGTTGCGGTGATCCAAACAAAGTTGGGAGGTCTTTGTGCTAAGATCTCTGCACCTGCAAAGTGACTTGAGGGTGAGTCACGATGTTTGTGTTGGGGGCCTGTTGGGCGCGAGATCTCCCAAGGGTAGTTTTGGGGCTTAAAGTCCATATTTTGGTCTAACTTTGTAATCCAAATGTAAATACTCCGCATTTTGTGGTTGTAGAGCACGTAGATGTTAAAGAGTCATAGGTTTGTCCACCCTTATTTTGATAATGTAATGTCAGTTGTAAAATAACTACCCATGGTCCATGGACCATGGATTGTATAAATAGAGCTAAGATCTAAGTAGTTTAGGGCATAATAATAAAAAAAAGAAATCAATGATGAAGAATTGAGTCATTTCTTTGGAGCAGAAGTCTAAGTTGGGGGGTAACATAGGTAGAGGCTCTACAGTTGAGTGTGCAGAGGCCTAGAAGTACACAATTGAGTGCGTGGACCCCTGCAGTTGAGTGCGTAGGATGAGTCGAGTCTGTAATCATTTGGAATTATCAATAAAGAGAAGTATTCTATAATTTATGTGTCTTTATTTCCTATTTATGCATCTATTATATTGGGTATGAATTTCACTTCTAATGTTTATATGATGCGCGAACATGTATAACTATATTATTTAAGTGTATGTTAGTAAGAACATCTGTTTACGTGAAGCTAACAAAGATATGTTAAATAAGATAAGTAAGATACTTAGCGTAGTTTGGGAGATATCGCAGTTTGATGCCCTAGCAGCGCAAAAGGACTTCAACGCCTGATTAGGGCTACAAGAAACCAATTATAACATTTTGAGAAGGTATTGAAGGGTAGAGTAGAGGGATAAGTAACCTGTGTGAAGGCTGGTATAGTTGGAATAAATCGACATCACATCCATCTCAAGGGTGTGGAAACTTGGCTCCAGCATCCCCTCATACTGCTTCAGGTGAGACTTCAGTCCACACTCCACGGGCTGAACTTGAAAGGGCCAATAGTGTAGGGATTTGTTTGGCTAACTAATTCTAAACCTGTGTCATGCCCTCACAAGCCAACAAAGCCCGAAGAAGGGGAAAAAATCAGGGATTTTTCGATTTAAGAGCAAGAAATAGTCCCAAAAAATAAAGTGCTCATATTATCATTGTAAATGTTTAATGAGCCTAATGATGAAAAAGTGGTGTTTTTTTTATTTAATGAGCAAGAAAATCTCCTAAAAAGAATGCTCAGAGCTTTTTCATAAGTTTTTAATGAGCCTAAAGAAGGAACTCTAGGTTTTTTCAATTTTATGATCGAGAAAAAAGTCCCAAAAAGGAATTCTCAATGGATATTTTTTAGTTTAATGAGCTAGAGAAAGAGGGAAACTTTCTCATCGAGTCTTTGAAATATTTCTCATGTTTACCTCTGAGTCCAAAGGTTGGATAGTCGTATAAGGTGAGGAAATGATTTCAAGTGCGTTAGATAATAGGATTTGAAGAGGAAACATGTCTCACTTTGTTATGAGATATTTCATTGTAAAGTTTTTTGTATAAATACACCCCCATTCGGAGTATTGGGTGTGGATTCTTTGACATTGTTGTAAAACTGATATTTTGGAATAAAAAGTGTTGTTGGACAAATTTTTCATGGCTGGCTGGATGAAGGATTGATGTAGAAGACTTTTCTCAGGATTCATGTGTTGGATATCAAGCAAATAAGTATCTTATATCTCATGTGTTAATGTTTTCTGGTTTATTATATTCATTATGTTCCATATATTAACATTAAATGAAAAATAATAATTCAGAAAGTGCTTAAGTGCAATCTTTCTTCAATCGTTTTTGTTCTCAATGTTTTCTTTTGAACTAGTATAAATAGTGAATTCTTAATTGCTTCTGTTTTCTAGTTCATTCATCTTAATCATTTGGTAAAGAATTCTTAATTTCTCTTTATTGATGGTTAGTCATGTTCTGCTCTCTTAAAGTATGTTGAAGGATTCTTATTTTCCCTTTAACCCCTTTAAGCCCATCCCATCTTTTTGAGTCTCTATTTGCTCCCTGTTCAGCTATCTTGCCCTGTGAAACCATCCTTTATTGAGAAACCAAATCCAGTTGAGCCATTTCCTCTAACTCCATTAGCCCAATGGATTAAACTATTTAGTTCTATCCCTTTACTATTGAACTTCACCACCAAATCCAATTAAAACCCCAAGCTCTAATAACTAGCCTAAAACCTTATAAAACAAAGCTAAAACTTAAAGAGAGAGCCCTCTCTGGACACAAATTGGCTAAAAGATTGGTTTGTGGTTACCGCAGACCCCTTTCCCCTTCTTACAACTTCTAGGAAAATTTGAGTGATAACATAGTGGCGACTCCACTAGGGATCATAAATTTGCTATTATTACTGTTTACTTTATAAACTACAGATGGAGCCTGAAGTTAGTCAGGTAGCCTTCGAACTTCTCTTGCTTTGCAAGATCATAAGTAGATGAATGCTACTTCAGTCTATCTTTGGTCTAGTTTATGAACTAAACATAAACCAATTCCTCAGTTAAACAAATCTTTAGGACTATTTTAATCAACCTCAAAAATCCTAAAGAAACACAGAAGTTATTGATATTAATTCAGACAATCATAACCAAGAAATATGGCTTCAGAAAGGACTCATTATACTAGGTCAAACCCTGACCCAAATCCACCACCTATGTTTGAGAACCCTAATCTGATTCCCAAAATTCTTAGGAGACAGGAAAGTCTAGAAAGTACTGCTAGTTCTCGGCCTATTTACAGATCAACATCTTGCCCTGTAAAGTGGGTTTATCTTGAGGACGAACCCTTTGATGAGTAGTTTGAAACCTCTTTGTTTGTAACATTCTCCAAGTCTGAATTGGTTCATTTGGTTCATGACCTTGTGTTTATGAAGACTTAAAATTTGAAGCTGTCAGTGTTGCAATTGACAGACATTTACAAAATTCAATACAATATGAACTCACTTCTGAACAAACACCTGATCCCTCTATAATTGTTGCTGCTTCTGCAAGTTCCACATCCTTCCCTCATACATCTTAACCCCAAACTACTCCATCACAAACCCCTCCTTCTACCCCTCCATCCACAACTCACATTCCTATTGTTACCTCTACCCCATCTGTTGTTTCATCACTCCCTCCAGTTATGGAAAACATGTATACCCCCCTGAATTTACCTGCCAACTTGGGTGCCATGCCCCAAGACTATCAAAGTAAAATCACCCAATTTGATGGCACTTGTACCTACACAGCTCAACAACATACCAAAAGAATGACTGACTATTTTGAAATATATGAGATTGATGCTGATGATATTAAAATGAGAATATTTGTTCAAATCTTAACAGGGGAAGTCAAAACTTGGTTTAGGGCTCTAAGAGAAAATAGTATAAATAACCTAGAAGCCCTTTATACACAATTCTTAAATCGTTGGGAGAAGAAGAAAGATCCTCTACAGATCTTATCTGAATATGAAAATCTTAAGAGGGGAACAGGAAAATGTGCAAGATTACTGCACTAGGTTTAATGTTGTTTACAATGCAATTCCTCAAAACCTCAGACCCCCACCTGACTTAGCCCTAATCAAGTTCCCAGATGGATTTGATTCGGATATGGCTTTTCAGCTAAGGGAAAGAGCTCCGAGAACTTTAGAAGAAATGCAGAGTATAGCTGTCAGTGTTGAGCCTAATTTGATATCAAAACATGCCAAGACTAGAAGTGAAAGAAGGATACCACTGAAAGAAGAATCTTCACCTATGGAACAAAAATTGGATGCTATAATCAAAGGAATGGAAAGACTAGGGGATAGGGTAGAAACCATAGAAAGAAAATCACCTTGGGAAGGTCAGCCGGCCAATACAGGGAGGAATCCCAATTTTTGAAAAAAAAAAAATCAAAACACTGGGAAAACTGGCCCTAATTAGAAAATTAGACCCCCTTTCCAAGAAAATTACATAGAATCTTCTAGTTCTGAAGATCCCCCTAAGGATACTGAGATAAATCTAATGGGACTTAACAATGAAGGAGAAGTGTTTTTAACTCAAGAAGATCAAGAGGCTCATGTTCTCAAACAATTTCAAACCCAGTCTGGAGAATCATTTGGCTTCAGGGAGGGATATGACACAACTATCTATGAAATGCACAAACAATATAATTTGACGAGTAGAATAATTTATGTTCCTGACAACAACAAACAGAAAGGTCCAAAATAGCTAGCTAAAGGTAAAGCAGTACCTCCACATGTACAAATTTTGTCTAGACTTAACAATAACCCCTCTAATATAATAATAGAAGATATATCTGATAATCAACAGAATAACAGAGATTCTTCCATTCCCCTTACCTCTAAGGCAGCTGTGGAAGAACCTCCAGAAGTTAATTTAGGAGAAAATGTAAATGCTAACTCTACTCCTGAAAAAGACAAAAACACTGAAAATCCAAAAAATAGAGAGAATCCAACCGTTTGAAATACTAAAGTCCAAACTGGAAAACCTTTCAATCAGGAAGCCGAAGTAGGCAAATTAAAGGTAGCTGTTCCACTGTCCGAATTAGCTAAAAATGATGCCTACCAAGAACAAATCAACAGATTACTTAAAATCACTAGAACTAAAGACTCTGTAAATGTTTTTGATGACTAACCAGAATTGATATTTGGACCTGAAGTAAATGGAAAACACCTGGAAGGAAGTGTTCCTCCCTTCTATGTGAGTTTAAATATTCATGACAAAATCCTCCATAATGCCATGTTTGATTTTGGGGCATCTCACAACTTAATGCCCAAATCTGTAATGGAGAAACTAGATCTTGATATCACTAGACCTTATAAAGATCTCTTTTCTTTTGATTCAAGATAAGTGAGATGTTTAGGGTTAATAAAAGACTTGTGTGTTTCTTTAGTTTATTACCCTGCTAAAACAATCTTGATGGATATAGTAGTAGCAGATATTCCTCCAAAATATGGGATGTTGTTATCCAGGTCCTGGAGTGCTAAACTTCAAGGATCACTATAGTTGGACATGTCTTATGCTACTATCTCTATTTTTGGCCAACCTAAGAAGCTGCATCGAGAAACATTAATGAAATACGTTGTAAGTAGCCATGAGAAATCACAAAATTTTCCTATCTACTCAGTGCACTCAGATATGGATTCATTTATTCTATATAATGCCGAAATCAATCCTGCCAACAATGAACAAGTTTTAACAGTAGAACCAAAAGAAATTGAAACAACAGAAATAAGTGTTCAAATCCAGGAAATCTCAGATACAAATGACCAATCAGATGACAAAGATAAACTTGATGAGAATGAAAAACTGAAACCCCCAACTAAACAAATTCCTTTTACCCTTGACATTGATTATGTCCATGAAATTCTCTAGCACTTAGAGTTTGATGGTTTAGTAAATAAATTAGGGGTAGGGGCAAGAATTTGGGTGCATAACTTAGAAAATGACCATGCTGAAGGCCATGCCTACAGGCTAAATTTTAAATGCACCAATAATATGGCAGAATATGAAGCTATTTCGCTAAGACTTAAAATTGTGAAAAGGTTAGGAGCAATTAGTGTTTCTGTTATAGGTGATTTAGAATTAACTATTAATCAAATTAAAGGAAAGTACCTTACTAGAGATACTAGATTAGGATACTATATGGGAATAGTGATAGAGATTCTTAATACTTTTCTGGAAACTCAGCTTGTTGTAGTATCTAGGAAGCACAACTTACATGCTCATAGTCTAGCCATGTTTGCCAGTACTTGTAAATTACCATTCGAGCCCAACCACTAGTTCACTACTGAAATTAGGCATAGGCTTGCCATCCCTGAAAATGTAAAGAACTGGTAATTTTTCGAAAATAATGAGCAAATAAATAACTTTATGACTTTAGATAGTGATTTTTCTCTTAGTCACATAGATATTGATGCTACTAAACAGATAGATGAAGTAGATGCCAACGTTATAGAAGACAGTTCCATTCAAATGCTTCATCCCACAACTTTCACTAAACAGGAAGTTCAAGACTTAAAACAGATGGACCTTGATGAGATAAATGAAGAGGAAACAGAGGTCATAGATCTAAAAGATAATCACTTGCCTAAGGGATTAACTCCTCTATAGGACCTCTTTGACTCTAATGACATTCCTAAGAAACAAAAGATGGAACCACTAAAAGCAGACATTGAAGAATATAACTTAGGAACAAAAGAAAATTCTAAAATGATAAAACTATCAAAGTCCTTACCTCCTGACCAAAAGTTAAAATATCTTGAACTCATAAGAGAATTCTAGGATGTCTTCGCCTGGAGTTATGAGGATTTGAAATCATATGATACCTCAATAATTCAGCATACCATACCTTTGAAGGAAGACCAAAAACCATTCAAACAAAAACTTAGAAGAATCAACCGTGTATTACTACCACTGATTGGGAAAGAAATTAAACTTATGTATGAGGAAAGGATAATTGCACCTATAAGCTTTTCAGAGTGGGTATCTAATTTAGTACCTACTAGGAAGAAAACTGGTGAAATTAGACTATGTGTGGACCTAAGAAATGTAAACAAAACCTCTTTAAAGGATAATTACCCTTTACCTAAGATGGATCACATTTTGCAAAGGGTAGTGGGAGCCTCTAGGATTTCACTTTTGGATGGGTTTTTAGGGTATAACCAGATCCTAGTTCACCCTGATGATCAAGAAAAAACTTCCTTTACCACACCATGGGGCACATTTATGTATATTAAAATGCCTTTTGGACTTAAAAACGTAGGAGCTATTTTCCAGAGAGAAATGGATATTGCATTTGCTAAAGAGATTCATGATTTTCTTGTCATATATCTTGATGACTTAACTGTTTTTTCTAAGTCAAACAAGCAGCATTTGGATCATCCCAGACAAGTATTTATCAAATCTAGAAAATATTGTATTTACTTAAATCCTAAAAAGTCTTTGTTTGGTCTTGAAGAAGGTAAGCTCTCAGGGAACATTATCTCAAAAGATGGCATTCGGATTGATCCTGCCAGAATAGAAGAAATTTTGCACATACCTCATCCTAGAAGTATCAAAGAACTTCAAGCTTTCTTAGGAAAGATAAACTTTTTGAGAAGATTCATATCTAATTTAGTAGAATTAATTAGATTACTCAATAATATGTTAAGAAAGGATTCAAGTATAAAATGGATGGTCGAAGCCAAACAAGCATTTGAAGAAATTAAAATGGCTTTGATTGGAACACCGGTCCTTACAAGTCCCCAATTTGATAGAGATTTCATAATTTTTTTCTTTTGCCTCAGAGCACACTATAGCAGTTGTTTTACTACATAAGGATGACCAAGGATGTGAGAAACCCATAGCCCTTTTTAGTAAAGCACTTAGAGATGCATCACTGAAATATAAAATCATGGAAAAAGGGAATTTGTGCTTGTTAAAGCAATTAAGGACTTTAGAGTTTATATATTATATTCTCATGTGGTAGCCTATGTACCAAATGCTGTTATCAAGGACATCTTGACTCAGGATGGAATTGAAGGCAAAAGGAGTAAATGGATTGCTACCATATTAGATATGATATTGAAATAAAACCTACAAAACTGATAAAAGGATAGGGATTGGCTAAACTCATGGCAATAACAAACTGTAAAGCCCTGGACATAAATGAATTGGACGACGAACAGGAGATGGCAACTCCATAAATCAGCCAGAAATTTTTAGATTCACCTTGGTATGTTGATATAATCTATGTATTACAAAATTTGCAGGCTCCTCCAGGGTTGTTGAGAACAAAAAGTAGGTTTTTAAATATGAAAGCTTTAAAGTTTTGCATTTTAGATAGTGCTCTTTTTTGAAAAAATCATGAAGGAATCTTATTGAGTTGTTTACTAAAGAATGAAGCTAACAAGACACTTCAAGATTTTCATGCAGGAGACTATGGTGGGCACCTTTACTGGAAATTGATTGCAGATAAGATCTTAAGGGTTGGTTTCTATTGGCCTACCTTGTTTGCTAATGTGAAATTTTTTTTTACCTCTTGCCATAAATGCCAAATTTTTGAGGGCAAGAGAAAACTATTACCTTTACCCCTGCAACCAATCTCTACTGAAAAACATTCCAACAATGGGGTCTTGACTTCATTGGAGAAATTCACCCTCCCTCCTCTGGCCAACATAAATGGATCCTTATTGCCATTGGTTACATTACCAAATGGATAGAGGCCATACCTTCCAGATAGGCCACAAATGCAGTAATCATAGGATTTCTAGAAACCAACATATTATCCAGATTTGGCTGCCCCACAAAAATCATAACAGACAATGTTGCAGCCTTTAAATCAAGAAAGATGATTAGTTTTTGTAATAAAAACCATATTACCTTAGGCCATTCCACAACCTATTATCCACAAGGAAATGGACTAGTTGAATCTTCCAACAAAAGTCTTATCAATGTTATCAAGAAAATGTTGGAAGAAAATAAAAATACTTGGCATAAGAAACTGATAAATGCACTATGGGTAGACAGATTGACAACTAAAAAATCCATTGGCACTAGACCTTATGAACTAGTCTATGGCATGGAGGCAGTATTCCCTTCATCATTGGGAGTTTTTGTTATGAAACTACTTCAAGAAGCTCAAGTAGAACCCAATGACATTGTTACACTGAAATTTGTCACCATGACTATCTACAGTTAATATGGCTCCATCAATAGTCATATTATCCTCCTTGTCAAGCCTAATACCTCTGCTCTCCATGTCAAACTTCAAAAAAGAGAGAAAGTCATTAAAAATCATGTTTATCTCTGGGTACGCAGGTTTTCTCTACCTTGCCTGCGTGTACGCATCCCAAGCTCATTGTACCTGCGTACTTGTACGCTCTGTAAGTCAAGGGATGGGTGCGTACTCCTGTAAAGGTCAAAAGCCGCGAGTTTCATCTTAAAAAAGTTACTTGTGGTCATTTCTAGAGCATTCTAGAAGGTTGTTTGACGTGTATTGAGCGC
>APFE030593780.1:2593-16457 GCA_000404065.3 Pinus taeda | reverse complement strand
GGTGGTAGGGGGCTGGATTTTTTTAAGTTCTTATTTTAAAAAATAAAAAATTAAATGGTTATGTTTTACAAAATTGTTTATCATTTATCGTTTTGTTTGTTAATTTAAGCTATTATTTTTTTGTAATTTATTGATTTATATATATGTGTATTTTTTACAGGAAAATGGCATTAAAGAAGACTTTTGTGAATCATTCTGGGCCAAATACTACTAAAATTAAAGGTGGATCCTCAAAAAACAATATTGAATGAGCCAAACCTGAGCTAATAGCTACAAATCTATTAAGTGCCTCAAACGATAAGAAGAAAATTTCATACTTGAACAAATTAAAAGATGTGAAACTTCCAGCGAATGTATGGTATGTGAAAGAAAGAGAAGGCGAAGATGTGCAGATATATCTATATGTTGATATACCTAATGATAGTGGAATTTATAAGGTGTTGGGAAAGGTCATAGACATGTGTTTGATACCCGACACTAAAGTTGTTTATATACTTACAAAACCACCCAAGTCACATGACAAGATTAAATATCAGTTATCATATTCATTGTATGACATGAGAGAGGTATCTACAAAGTTGTCTAAAAATCGTAAATGAGATTGCACAAGATATTGTAAGTATTGTTATTTATATTTGTGTTTTGCGTTATTGTAACTATCTCATTATATTCTTATAACTTAGTTTTTATTGATATATGATATTTTGTTTGAAATTTTTTTGTTGAAAGTCTTTCAATTATGTTGGGAGTCATTCATTTCATAGAGAAAGATATTATGAATATTGTCAGAAAGTTTTTACTTAGGGTCAGAAGAAGATATGGGAAATAAGCAAAAAGTAGTAATTCATGATGCTACAAAACTACATCCAAGGGATCAGAAAAAAATCCCTCTAGTGGATAAATCTAGAAAAGGTAGACAAGTTACTTTTGAAGATGAGGAAGTTGAAACTGACACTGAAGAATATGTTGTCGTTATAGAGGATGACATTGGAACTGATGTTACAAGGGTCCAAAAGAGACATAAAAGACCAAAAATAACAATGCCCACGAATGTCTATGTTCTATTTAATGATGAGAATGTTAGGAGGAATAAAAGTAAAGTTGAACATTCTCAAGTAGTCATTACCACAGTGAATATCCTAGTGAAACTTCAAAAGAAAGCGGGGAAATCACTACACCAGGAGATGATTTAGAGGACGAAATTATTAAAACAAAACAAAGTTCCATTCAACAGAACTTGACAAATAAAAACTTAGTTTAGGGTGGTTATACATTTCAGCTTAATGTGAGAAAAATCTATAAGGCAAGGCAAGGACAATGTAAATTTCAAATTAGAAATCCACACCACCTGCATGTTCACAACTTGAAGACATTGATGAGGTACAATCCATATGCTCATGTGGTTAATTATGTGCTTCTTGTTGATGCAGTGCAAGTTCCCAACAAAGAAGCTTTTGATAAGTCAAAATGTTTTGAATACAATTATTATGTGCTTAGGGGGAACCATTTTGTAGAATTTCAAAGGAAATTTATGGAGGAATGTCCCAATAATCCACGTTTTGAAACAATGAAATGTATCATATATGATGGTTTATAAGATATATAAGCAAATTTATTAGCATGGGATCATAATTCAGATAATGAATATAGGATGTCTATGACTTTCATCCAAAGGGTTAGACTAATTCATAGTGAATTTGTAGAAAAATGTGGTGGGGATAAGATAAATGTTACTGTAGATTTCCGAAAGGAATGTTGTATGAAAATAGGCTATCAAATTGAGGAGAAAATAAATTGAAAAGGCAACATAGTAAATACTCATATATTCAAAGGTATTAATAACATTTTTCAGTTGGCACTTAGAACTGGAGAGATATGGGAATTGATTAGTGAGATTTTTAGCATGTGGGAAAACATTGGCATTAAAAACCAGAAGGTCAAAAGGACTAAACCATTGATATGTAGCAACAATACATGAGGTCCTGAAATGAAGCAGCTTCCAGAAGATATGACTATCATGCCTTGGAGAGAAATGCAAGGAGTGAAGGATGAAAAACTTTTCAAAGCAATATTATGTCGTGTGAGGTTAGTGGAATTATCATTGAAGGAAATGTCTGAGGAATTTCAAAAGTGAGTTTGTTGAATTATTTTTACTTATTTCTAGATTATAATTTTCTTTTAAATATAACATATTGTTCTTGGTAGTATTTTCTATACATATCATTTTATTAACTTTTTTTACTTCTATTCAGTCACAAATGTTACATGAAAATATAAGAAGAAATGGTTAAATTGTTGAATGGAGATAGTTGGGATGATGTTGTATGAAACTATCCAGATTCAAGTTCTATATTAACACTAAAACATTTGTATCTTGCATTTAAAAAGGTATGTTGATTTATACATTCATTTGTATTCATCTGTATACTATTTTTATTTTATAACTTATACATATATTTGTTTATTTTATTAAAGATGATGAGGGATGCAAATGGAGCACCGGATAGTTTCAAAACCTTTATTGAAAAATTAAGATCGAAACACTGAAGAAGCATCATCTTAAGAATGTTGAACTTGATCCAACTCTTACTCATTTCATTTGGAATGGGCTTGACACTACTCAATATCAAGTAATACAAGGCGACTAAGAATACATTGCTAAACTCATCCCTAAAAGGGATTATTCCCTAGTTATTGCAGATATTCCCCATGGTTTCACTATCTCAAACATTGACTATGATAGTTACCCTTATACTTATCAAGCTCTTCGTAAAGTGCTTGCATGATTTGTAGAAGTCACATCATCACCATTATGGAGATTTGTGACATTTCATTCAGACACACAATTGGCAATGTTATTGTCAACCTTCAAGGGGGAAAAAGCTCAATGATGCAGCTTACATGGTAAGACATTGAAAATTTGTGTTTGATTAATCTTAAAAAATTCATTTATATACAAGTTAATTGAACTTTTACTATTTCATGTTACATCAAAAAGTCAAATCTTCTTAACCATGAAGATCAACTATTTATAAATGATTGTGAGTTCACCCATATTGATAGTTGGGAGAAAGTTGATAGTTATATGTCTATGCTTTTTAATCGGGTAGATGGAAATATTCATAGCCAAGTACTGGTTTATGGTGGTGTTGTGAAAAAACTAACATATGAATACAAAGAAGCAAAAGGAGAGATAGTTAACATTTATAAAAAACCACAGTCATTGATTAACTATCTTATAGGCATATATTCAAATGAAGGAGATTGGGTTCTAGATTTATTTTCTGGATCAAGTAAGTTTTATTATATAGAATTGAATTTCAATATCTTCTTTCTTAATTTATGTGTCATTATACTAATTTAATTCATTATTTTTTTTCTGCTTGATAATTAGGTACACCACTAGCATGTTGCCTACAAAAAGGAATAGATTGCATTGTCATTGAAAAGATCCACTATAGTGCAAATTTATTCTGCAAAGAATTAATGCTCTTCAATTTCTTCCAGATGTAATGCAAGAAGTTGGGTTGAAGAAAGGGGATTTTGGTGAAAAACTTGTGTCAAAGAAGGTAAAGGAACCTCAACCACCATTACATGGAATGATTGAAAAGGAATATATTGAGAGATTTGCAAACATTATAGATCCATTAGAAGAGGAAAACGAGAAAAATGAAACAGGAAATATTGTGGGAGAAGACGATGATGAAACTCTAGAGGATGAAGATTTTGGATTACGTGATATTGTTCACTAAATTTAAGTTATGCTTGGAAATCAAGCTCATATTTTGTAACTATTAATTAGTTATACTTGTAATGTTTTTTAGTTTGACATTTTATGAGAACAATAAGCATTCAATTAATGTTGTTATGTGTTCAATATTTGTATTATGTGATTTTCAATTTAATTTTTATGTGAATCATTATTTTTTGAAAAAAACATTGATTATTATCATTTTTTGACATGAAATTCATTAAAAAAAATAAATAAATAAATAACTATTACTTAACCATTTTTTGTTAAATTTTTCCTATAAAAAAATGTAATTTTGACATGTCATTTCTGGCAAAAAATTATCAAAATGTATAATTTTTTAGTTATATTTATGTTAAAAATGGTTATTTTTATGTCAATTGTTAAAAATTACTTTTTATTAAAAGAACAATTATTTGATATGCATTGATAAAATAATTAATTATATATAAATATATAGAATATCGAACTTTAAAATATCGACCTTCTTCTTTAACTATGCAAAAAAATAAAAAACCTCACTACAAAAAACTAAAAAATAAATAAATGAAATAAAAACATGAAAATATGAAGAAGAAGACCACTTCAAAAACTGTTAAATTTAGAAAATAATTATTCACATTTAATATATAAAAAATTTTAAAGTAAAAAAATAGGTCTTTAAAAAAAAGTACCTATGCAGAATCAACACCTTTTAAAATCAACATGCAAATCACTAACATTCTAAAAACTAATGTACATAAAAAATTTAAACTGTGAAAAACTATGCTAAAAAAATATATTTATTTTGCATCACCACTTTTCAAAATCCGGTCACTTTTTTGCTACCTCTACGAAACGGGTAATCGTATCAGTTCCTGTTTCAAAATTTACATTGCTTATATATAACATCTACAAAATGTTTTTAGTATTATTTAGAATAGGAGGTTGAGATTTATCTCAAAAATAATTATACCCTTTTTGCTTTTCAAAAAATGTTATATCTTTTAAAAAACATTATGGTTTTTTTAGCATAGAACTCATGGTATTGTAACAAAAACTATTTATATGTTAATAATTTCCACCATAAAATGGGGATGAATCTCCATGGTTAAGAATTTTGTCACATGTTTTTTAAGGTATATATATGTTTATTTTTATAGTTATTTAATATTGGAAATTTAAGATGTATGTAAGTGATATTTATTATGGATTGATGCCCACCAATATTTACCAACCATTTAATTTATATGACTAGGCTAGTTATCAGATATTTGTATGTCTTACTCTTTTCTAAAAAAATAATATCTTATGGTTAAATATCAATTTATTTATTTATTTATTTTTCTTTTTGCTAGAAAAATAGATATTTATTTTACAAAATTAAAAATACTTAAAAAGAGAGTCGTTGATCTTGTGTTGGCATTAGAATTATAGTTTCCACTCAAAATGTGTTTTTTGAAAAGTGGTTGTTTTGGAATTGAACGCTGGTTATTGCTTGACTTTAGACGTATTGGTATTTATCGACCATTTAAATTATAAATATAGAATAGTATTTAATAAATAAATAAGTTATGATAATATTTATATTGAGTATGTGTATTTAAATAGATATACATTCACTTATACATCTATCAAATATTGGAAATTATATTAGTATTTAATAAATTAATAAGTTATGATAATATTTATATTCAGTATGTGTATTTAAATAGATATACATTCATATATACATCTATCAAATATTGAGAATTATATACCTAGAATAGTATTTAATAAATTAATAAGTTATGATAATATTTATATTCATTATGTGTATTTAAATAGATATACATTCACATATACATCTATTAAATATTGGGAAAGTCCTTAATATTAGCTCAATTGGTCGAGTTCCCATAGCTAAAGCACCTTGCCATAATAGGAGGTCACATGATCGATTCTCTTTGACGCCACCCTTGGTATTAGGCTCTATTAATAAGCCAACACCATGTGATCCATTTGCCTCTCAAAAAAATCTATCAAATATTGGAATCAACCGCTACTAATAAATATTGGAATCAACCCCTACTAATAAGTCAACACCATGTGATCTGTATTGGAATCAACCCCTACTAATAAGTCAACACCATGTGATCCTATCAAGTGGAATTTGAAATGAACCCCTACTAATAATTCAACACCACGTGATCCGTATTGGAATCAACCCCTACTAATAAGTCAACACCATGTGATCCTATCAAGTGGAATTTGAAATGCACCGTGCTAATAAGTCAACACCATGTGATCCTATCAAGTGGAATTTGAAATGCACCCCTACTAATAAGTCAACACGATGTGATCTTATCAAGTGGAATTTGAAATGAACCCCTACTAATAAGTCAACACCATGTAATCCTTTCAAATGGATCTACCTAGATATTTTCTCAAAAAAAATCTATCAATTACTAGAATCAGATTTTTAATATGTAAATTTTTAATTATTTAATTCTATTTGATATTCTAAAAAATTTACATTCATAACTCGAGTTTAAATATATTTAGTCTCTCTAATATGTTAAGGAGTGAAAGACTAATTCTATTATTAATTATTTATTTCAATTATGGTTTTATAATTACACTGAAGGTGTTTCTTTTTGAATTGGTTCACCACCGACCATCATCTACTTTTTGTTTTCCACTATTGATTCCAAAAAGCATCTGTAACATTTTCCACCATTCGATTGGTCAAGGCAGGTTACCATACTGTGCTGACCATACTTCGTCTTTATAGATTTCGCTCTTGGTTTGTGCACTCGGTGCAAGACTTGCTAAAGTTTTCTATCCATAATATGCAACTCCTGATGAGCTCCTGGTCATCAGGGATGCAGAATTCAAGAAACAAGCATCTATTACTTGCCGCTAACAGTAACTTGCTGAGCTTATGAAGAAAATGGGGGGACATGGTTCCACGGGTTAGAGGGGATCATCTCCACTCCACAGTGTCCCGTCATGTCCTATCATCTTACAATTGCAGTAAAATGCATTGGCAGCCAGACATGTGAATCAGTTCAAGAACATGATGACTGCACTTCTGGTCGAACCACACACATGACGCTCAAAGGGGTTATGTAGTTCACATAATGTCCAGAGGAGAATGGTGGGAATCCCATCTTATGCTTTCACGCCGTTTTGGATTGAAATCGTTGGAATCTTCTCCCCCATAGTTCATTGTTGTGATGAATGGCGAGTACCAGAATCCACATAGCCATGCCCTTCTGAAAATTCATATCACCCACCATCACGTTCTTGAAGCCTGTCTTGGCAGCAACGACGATGGCATGTACAGTCTTAGTGATTCGTTCAGTATCATTCCTAATTGCATGCAATCAATAATCCAATCCTATTTAGATTACTACGCATTTTTTCAGCAAAAACTACAGTGGTGCTACAATATCAAGCCAATCCCAATTCTGATCTCAAATTAAAATTAACACCACTAGGGTCTTGAAACTATTTTTATATTTTTTCACATAAAATATCCACTCACATTGAATATAAAATTATGGTTGATTTGATTATAATGTGGTTTGAAAGAATTTGAGCTGGGATGTTAATCTTAGAATTTTGAGCTCAAGGAGATGAGGGGCAGTTGGGGGATTTCCTCGCCAAACTTCCGAAGCTTCATCTCGGGATTTTTGTGCCATTCTGAACTAGAGATTAAAATACATTGTTTTAATGAAATAGATATTATATTAAAAATAAATTTTTAAATAATTTACAGCTTTATAATCCTAATAAATATTTATGATGTAAATTTATTTCAATACTTCAATTTTATTGAAAATATTTTTTTATATATATATATGAGAAACTATTTTATTAATAATATTTTAATCTTATATTAAAAATAATATATATTTGAAATTGTTGTGAGATAATTATTAACTGGAATTTGTTTTTTTTAATATAATATTATTTTTGTTACATAATTAATTTAAAAAAATATTTTGTTTTTAGTTGACGGAAGGAAAGTGAAAAAACACATATTTGTTTCCATTTTTTATTTTACAAGGAAAGTGTGTATGTGTGTGTGTGTGCAGTTTTGTAAATTTAGTGCATAAGACTTAATTATAAAGAAAATATTGGAAAAACAAAGGTACTTTTCATTAAGCATAGAATATGAGAATCTTTGTTGCATACAATTTAATTGTAAAAGTGGAAAGAATAATATAAACTAAACTAGGCTAAGAAAGTTGGATAAAATATAGGGTATACAATTAAGAAGATTTATTTTTTAATAATATTATTTTATTTTTTCTATTTAATATTAAAGGTTGTTTATGAAGAAAATAGTATGTGAAAATAAATTAAAAAAAAAAAGATAGAAAAGCTTTTTAAAGGGAAGAAAAAGAAAAAATTAATAAATAGATAATTAAGAAATCATGATCCAATAAAGAAGTTTGTGAAGGACATTTTTATAGTGAAGATATGTTGTTTTAGAGAAACACTTCTATTATTAAAGGGCACAAAGAAATGCAATTGGCATGAGGCCATGGTAATAATTATGTGTATGACACCTCACAAGTCTCTCATGTGAGCTTGTAAATTAGTCACGAGGTCTCTTCCTACTAGTGCTAAGGGGTTGGAAGTAAGTGGCAATCAATTTGGTAGATGTTGATTTCAGGAGATAGCCTCAAATCAGTCATTAGTGAAGGCCACACATCTC
Organism: Pinus taeda; assembly: GCA_000404065.3. Lineage (NCBI taxonomy): Eukaryota > Viridiplantae > Streptophyta > Pinopsida > Pinales > Pinaceae > Pinus > Pinus taeda. Next base: position 8,019 of record APFE030593780.1, on the reverse strand, counting down.
TTGGAGGAAGAAGGCTAAGCATCTTTGACCTTTAAAAGTTAGGAGTGTCAAGAGATAACCAAGTGAATCTTTGATGAGCTAAAAAAATCATCTTCTAATCTCATAATAGGGAAGATATGGAAATATAAAGTGACACTCAATTTTAGGCTTTAAGAAGTCAAATCACCCTTAGAGATATCGTAATCATCAATTAAAAATCTAAGTTATGATGGTTTGTTAATTTCAAGGTCAATGAGTTGAAGCAATGAAAAGACTCTCACCAAATTGAATCAATCTCATATTTTTGCTTACTCTATAGAGGATTTGGGAGTAAGATACAAATATCTAAGAGTGACCAGTCTATGTGTTTCCCATCCATATAAACTTGTATATCGTTTTCAAGTACACATGAAATATCATTGAAACAATGAGTGGGGTTGTGAAAACTATGCAAGAATGATACCATGGATCACTAATCTCATGGCATGATATTCAAGTAACATTGTAATAAAAAGTATCTCCCTATCATGTTTTGGTCCACACTTATTGTTTCCATACCTCACACCCGTACAAGAGGGTAAGTGTGACCAATGAGTGAAATAAGTGGATCTTCGATTGAATGTCATGAAATGGAAGATCAAAACATTGTTTTGCAAGAGTGGTGAGAGTAACATATCCCTTTCTTAATTTAACATCTATAACTAGAGTCATGATAAAAAAAAAATATGGAGAAGAGGGCCCTCAAATATACATATGACAAGGCCACCTATGTAAATAATAATCACGATGTTTGTCTTTTTTTAGGGGCCTTAATGACCATGAGTTGTGTTCTCATAAAATCAACTTGAAGCTAATGAGTGTCACAACATGAGCTAGGATGTCAGAGTGTCTATAAAGATCCTTTATCAAGTGGGACATGAGGATAACTACAAATAGGAAAAGAATAATGAAATAGTAAGAAACTATTTAAGGTACTCAATGAATCTAATGTGATTGCATATAGCTCATCAATTTAAGGTCCATGAAGTGTAGGGGCGGTCGATAGCCTTGTTTAGCTCTTATAGTACAATGGATCTCGTTTATCTCATTAATGTCCATGATGTACTTTGCATACTATGGGCTTGTGTAGTGTCATTACATGCAATACCGCCAAGGGTGCAAGACACAAATATGACTTAATCCTATGAGTTAATAAGTGTCAAGGGATCGTGTCAAATTCCTTAAAAAATATATGAGGAAATAATATATTATAGCTTTTTTTCTTGGCCTCTTCAATTTCTTAACACTTGTGACAACCCACTACCTCATATTTCATAGTGTAGACACTTGATATAAGAAACCATTGGCCAAAGGATAGAATGATGGCATCAATATTTGGTAGCCCAGTCACCCACTTTGGGTCTAAAACATCGAAATGAAGCTTGATTACTCCTTGAGGGATGCCCTCAAAATACGCCTCTATGGTTTTTACTAGATATGGTGACCAAATTACCATCAATTTAAAGTTATACGAAGCAAAATAGAAATGCACAATGACATTAACTTCATCTTTATATATGGTTTTAGGATGTTCTACATGCACAAACTGAATACAATTTCAATTGGACGTTAAGGCCAATAAAACCATATGAATATAAAGACAACAACCTTCCTGTTTTGTAATGGGTTGCTTTGATGTTCAAACATACATGAGAAAGAATACACAATAGATATTGTATTTAATTACAATTTGCCTCTTCTTAGTCTATGGAATAATTGTTCTGATGAAGTCCCTAATAATCAAAAGAAACACAGAGAAAAATTGTGAGAGATATAGTAATCACTTGCACAACCATAGATGTGATCAAATCTATTACTAGATTCAACACACTAGGGTGGAAAAACCATTTCCAATCCAAACCAATAACGTGGAATTGTCATATAGCACAAGAAACAACACCAGTAATTGCACCATTTCCCCAAAAACTGCAAGCCATAAAATAAGTAGAAATAAAACTCAGAACTGAAAGCCAAACAATAAGTAGAAATAAACTCCACAGAGTGTAAGCCTTCAAACAACGAGTTCAAGTACAGATTGTAAAGGCTCGCTATTATGTTTATCTTAAGAAAATTATAAGAATCAACTTCTGGATTTTTCTTAACTCGGAAATATTTACTTAAATATTTTCAAATTCATGGCATAGCTAAGATAAATTGACTCAGATTATGACAGACATACAACACTCTCTACTGGGACCATTTAAGGGGTATCACCACATTGAGCCAAGTCACAATAAACATACCTATTTCAGCCTTATGATTTGGTGTTGATATTGCATTAGTAGTCGATTTCCAATAGTTACATGATTAGCATGGCTTTCAGCCTTATGATCTGGTGTTGATATTGCATTAGCAGGATTATCTTCAGGCCTTACATGGTCATGGTTAAAATGTGCAGTAGCATATTTTTTGCATACCACACTCCCAATCGTTAAAATGTGGTAGCATATTTTTTGCATACTAAACTCCCAACCCTTAAATTTGAGATAGTTGCTACAACTCTACTCACAATTCACATATTTTGGTGATAATTAATTCAAGATGTTGTATGCATAACCACAAATAAAACTTGTTATTTCAAGCACATCAATCAAAGACAAATCTTCCCAAGCCTTGTATACCTTCGGTGTATCTTTGCACCTTTAGAGACAATTGCTAGTTTTATGATTAAGTAATTCACTATCTTGTTGTAGTGAAGATAAAAATTTCTAAATACATAGAGCGCGATGCATAAATTCTTTCAACAATTACAAAAGGAGCGAAATATTAATGCTATTATTAATTATTTATTTCAATTATGGTTTTATAATTGTTGAGATTTTCTGTTTATTAAATTTGGAAAAAATCTCATGTAGGTGACAACAATAGGATTTGTTGCTATATTAGCTCCATTTTGTTGAGGAGGAGTTATTGCATTATATATTTGTTGTGAGAGGATTTATGATTCAGTTTTATAATCCTAGCTATAAAAATATAAGCCTGTAGAGGATATCGAGGTGTAGTGAAGAGAGTGTGTGAGGAAATAAATTGTTGTAATCTCCTGTTGAATAATAAGATTGTCGATGCCTCTGTTTTGGTGGATGTAGCCCAGATTGGTTGGGTGAACCACGTTAAATCCTTGTGTTATTTTTTATGCTTTTATATGTGCTGTGTATGCATTTTAAATTTCCACTGTGCATTGTTTGCTCCAACAATTGGTATCAGAGCATGTTGTGGAGTTGGTACGTGTGACAGAGACGCCCAGTTTGCTGTGGAAGGTGGAGCTTTTCCATTGGAACGGTTTCGTCGGGAACAACCACGCCAATTTTGACCAGAGGAAGGGTTGGCGTGATTTATTTTGGAACAGGCGCGCCCATTGGCGCGGTTCTCAGAGTTATACTTGCGCCAAAATCCCAATTGGCGCAGAAACGACGAGTTTAAGCGCGCCAATTTCGTGCCTCTCATCGTTTTTGTTTGTGGCGCGGATCTTCCGCCGTCGAGGAGCACCAAGTCCCTTTCGGAGCACCAAGCATTTTTCGTTTTGGTAAAACTGCAATTTTGTTTTTTTTTTTTTTATTGTAATATGAAATTTGTATGGCAGAGGGATTTTATTATAAGGTAAAGGCAGTATAGTATAAGGCAAAGGAATTTTTTAAATATTAACTTCATTTATTTAAAAGTTGGAATTGGAGATTTTATGTTTGTTACAACATGGCAAAAACTCAAAGTGCTCGTTTTGAGATCTAGAAGTTCAATGGAAGAAACAACTTCGAGATCTGGAAAGTGAAGATGTATGATCTACTTGTGCAACAAGGCATGGCGAACGCGTTGTTGGGAAAATCCAAACAGCCTTACACCATGAAAGATGATGAAGGGAGCGACTTGGATGAAAGAGCACTAAGCGGTATTCGATTGTGTTTGGTGGATGATGTTTTGTTTAACATCGTGTCAGAGAAAACTGTTGCTGGTTTGTGGACAAAGCTTGAGAAGTTGTACATGACAAAATCCTTAACCAATAGGATTCTCCTAAAGCGACAGTTGTACAGTTTACGAATGAAGGAAGGTACATCTATTACTGATCATTTGAATACCTTTAATACTCTCCTGGTGCAATTAGAAAGTATAGAAGTAAAATTTGAATCATAAGATAAAGCTATAACTTTATTATGCTCGTTGCCCGAGTCATGGGATCATTTTGTTACTTCTATAAGTCTTAGTTCATCAAAAACCCTTGAATTTGATGATGTTGTTGGAGCTTTTTTGTCCGAAGAGACAAGGAAGAGGTCGAATTCAGAAACCTCTACATCAGAAGCAATGATGGTCAGAGGTCATTCTAAAGAAAGACGCTTCAGTAAGCACAACGACTCACGTTCAAAATCGAAAGGGAAGAAGAGTAAGGTAAAGTGCTGGTTTTGTGGAAAATCGGGACATTTCAAGAAGGACTGTTGGAAGAGACAGCAAACATCCAAATAAGACTCTTCAACAGAGAAGAAAGAAGCAAACACAACAGATACAGTTTCGGCATCCGGTTCAGGTATGAGTGATGAAGTGTTATCAGTTAATTTGTCTAATCATGATCAACATTGGTTGTTCAATTCTGGTGCATCAAATCACATGTGCATTCATAGAGAATGGTTTAAGACTTATAAATCAATCAATGATGGAGTGTTTACATGGGAAATGATGTCACATGTAACATTGTGGGAATTGGAAGCATCCAGCTTCAAATATTTGATGGGACAAATAAAATTCTAACTGATGTAAGGCATGTACCTGACCTAAGAAAAAACCTCATTTCACTCGGAGTACTAGATACTAATGGATATAAAACTTTTATTCAAGGTGGAGTAATGAAAGTTTATAAAGGAATTGTACTAGTAATGAAAGCAAAGAAGGTTGGAAATCTTTTTCAGTTAGAAGGAAGAACAGAGTCAGATCATGTTTCTACGGTGTCTGAAAATGATAGTAGTTCTATTTGTTTATGGCATCAAAGGTTGGGCCATATGAGCGAAAGAGGTTTAAAGATTTTATCTGATCGTAAGTTATTTCCTAATTTAAAATCTTTTAAGTTAGATTTCTACAAACATTGTCTGTTTGGGAAACAAAGCAAGGAGAAGTTTAAAATTGGAAAACATACTTGTTACACAGTAATTTGTCATTGTTTGTCACCATCCTCATTACCCCTCTCCTGCACCTTGGAGGACTCATTCTGGGACTTGTGAGAAGTGACAAGACTTGACACCACTTGCATCATTCACCTCTGAACATGAGCTTCATATGCCCTGAAGACATCTCCTGCACCTTGCCCTTAAAAATAGCCCTTTTTACATTAGTGTTGGTCCACTATGTACTGCCCACGCCAATGGGGAAAATCCTATAAAAGGGGCGCGCCATTAGCGCTCTGTCCCAGAGTCGCAATCGCGCCAACC